>JAIXNV010001006.1:0-15339 GCA_020917445.1 Riparia riparia
CTGCCATGAGAGGCGATGATGGTGGAATCCCCTCAGCACTTTCTCTCAGCCAAAGGTTTTGGGCTGCCAGCCTTTTGCAACGGGGACTCCAGAGGTGCCAGAGAAAGTCAACAGGCAGGTACCAAGCAAGGAAGTCTCTTGCCAGGGTAAAGCCTGTGGGCTGGTCTTCAGCAGGAGGGAGGGGAGCAGGAAAATCCTTGAGGGTGAGACTGTGAGGAGAGAGTGGAGCAGGTCTCCGGTAGCTTTGTTCTCTCCCACATTCCCGTCCCAAGAAACTTGTGTCCATAGGTTATGGCATGCAGCAGGTCCTGGACAGTGAGAGATGAGGCAGCGATGATGTCGCTTGCCTCCAGTTTAACATGGAGCACTGGCTGGAGAGGGAAGGATCCCCTCTCCCAGTCCTCAGAGGACACCACTTCGAAGCACCAAGTGGAGATGGCTGCACCGTAGCTGGTAGCAGATTTGCTCAGGGGGATGAAGACAAGCTCATAGATTTCTTGCCTTCCCTGTATGGCCAGGAAGTCAGAGTTGTGAGCCCTTGCTCTCTAGAGCTAAAAGCCATGAGTATCGGGGCAGCTCCATTTCTAGTTTGCTTGCTAGAGAAAGTGGCTGAGAGAGCAGCCCACCAGAAAGTTTCCCGAAAGATAGGCTCACCCTCTTCCTCTAGTGAGCATTTGCCTAGGTCAGACCTGCTCTGTGTTAGACATTTTATGTTAGACACCAAAGGATGATTGCTTTTCTGAAGGGTTTGTGTTAACATCATCTTCTGCTTTCTTCTTGTATTTATTTTTGCATTTCTTTCTAGGTACCTTCTGAAAGGGAAAAACAAGCAAACAAACAAACAAAAAAAACCACCCCAAAAAACCCAAACAAACAAAACAAACAAAAAAACAACCCCCAAAAAACCCCCAAACCCTGAAACAAGCAATCAAAAAACAAAAACAAACCCCAACCAACAAAAAACCCCCCAAAAAAAGAACCCCAAAACCAAGCTACCCTAAACATCAACCAGTGAAATTCTGTACAAATATCAAACAAAGAGTTGCTCCCTGTGCTAAGGTGCTGCAGTGTACATGAAAGCAACAACCACAGGGATGTGTCCAAGGGGCTCACTGAAGAGCCAGGAGAATGTGGGACATGGCTAGGGCTATTTGGGAGCTCACAGCAGTGTCAGATTTTGTTCCCAGAAACACGTTTTTTTTTTTTTCCAGGCACATGGCCAAGTTGGAATTCTGTTCCCAACCCTGTAAAGGACTGGCCCAGAGCAACATGCTTCAGAAAGGGGCAGCACAGCAGAGTCTGCTGTGAGGAGGCCTTGCTTTGCCTTTTTCAGAAAGTCGAATCATTTTGACGGAGGACAAGAGGCTGATTGAGCCTTTGGTGCAGGCAGGCAGAGCACTCACATAGATCTCCTCTACCTCTGACAAGGAAGAAGGAGGACCTCCACAATACCCACACAGATTTAAAGAAAAAAAAAACAAAAAACAAAAAAAAACCAAAAAAAACCCCCAAAAACAAACCCAAAACCAAACCAAAATGGGAAATTCCTTGGAGCTGATCAGGAGATTCACTTTTTCTAAAGCTCACTTGTGGTCCAAGCCAGAACAACAGTGTAGACACATCCTTTGCAACTGCCAACCTCCCAACATAGCTAAGCTAATGTTTACTTTAAGAGAAGTAAGACTGTCCCCAAAAGCCAGAGGCTGCCTTGACTGCAGTGGCAGAGCAGACAGATCCGTGCAGAACACTCGGGTTTTCCTCCACCATCCTGCACACCCCTGCACACTCTGTGTCCCTGCACACAGCTGCGCCCAGCTGTGCTTCCAACTCCGCCCTTCCCGCTCCCACAGCTTCCACCCGGAATGCACCAAAGCTGTGTGCCTGCAGGGATGCAAGATCAGAATCAAACGTGCTCTTCAACCCTCCGAAGGCACCACTCTGTGCCTGTGCAAGGCCACTGGACTCCTTCCAGATGAGCTGAGCTCTCCGGGATGGAGAAAAAGTCCCCATGGCCCGTTTCGCTGCACAGCTCTTTCACTCTGTTTATGTGCTGGCTGTTCATCTGCAAATGCAATGCAGAATTGGCCCCTAAAAGAGAGCTCAAGTCAGCGATGGAAACGTTTTTACTTAAATGAGCTTGTAGACAAAGACAAACAAAAGAGACTCTCTGGAGTCCATTAATTAACAGCATTATGTCATCTACAAGACTTCAGTACGTAAGGACTGTCCAAGTGTTCTCAGCATTTCAACCTCAGAGCACTGTAGCTCTGCTCTGGTTAGGAAAAAGCCGTCTTTCTAGGGCTGCTCTCTGTTAATAAGGCTTCTGCCTCTGCACAAATTTGGGCGATCTAATTATGCACGCCTTTTGTTTGAAAGTTTATGTAACTAGCAAGTCAGAGCTTCTTTTCAGAGTGTTTGAATGGTATCTCTTCAAGAGGTCAAGGGAGGAAATGTGAGATAATAGAGCGAAAAACAAATCAGAATCAGCTTCTTTCAAGTGAATCCAGGGGTTACAGTGGCTTCAGCCTGATTCGGGAACCAAGGAATTTCTCAGCAGCCTGAAACTGATGTAGTAAAAAGAAAAAGATACGGGAGGGAGCTTATGAATAGAAACAATAGGTGCTGCAGTGGCTGCTTATAATTTCTTTGCCTAATTAACCCTTTATACTTCCTGGTCCCCAAACCCTTTTTTTTTTTTTTTTTTTTTTTTTTTTGGCTGTGTGTATGTGGTTTTGTTTGTTTATTTTGTTTTGTTTTTGGGGGGTTTTTTGTTGTTTGGTTTGGGGTTTTGTGTGTGGGTTTTTTTTTTTCTGTAGAAGGTTTTCTGTGTATTTTTTCACTTAAGGTAACAACTCTGCTGCTGAAGCGAGCTTTCTGGTATCCCTCTTGCTCCATTAAGGAGGAAAATAAAATATACAGCCCATGTAGCCTCTTTCTTTAGCTTACGTGGGGGGTAAACATGTGAGTGCTTTTAAATTGTGGATGCAGTGCTCAAACTAGGAGCTGGGAGGGAATTTCACAGCCATTAGCCAGGCTGCTGAAATCAAGGCAGTAAAACTTACCCAAGCACTCACAGCCCGTAATTCTGCAAGTGGCATGTTATCCGAGGGAATTTATACACGTTTACCAGGGCGGTGTCGGTCAGGAAATTTATTGCATCTCTCAAACCCAGCCTCTTCAAAACACAATTATCCCTCTCTGCCGGCTGTGCAGAGAGCAGGGATGCAGTGGGATGATGCTGCAGGAGCTCCCCATTGCTGCAACAATGCTCTGCTCCCTTTCTGCCCCCTCTCCCTCCTCCCTGAGCACGGATGGTCCCCATCCTTCTTTCCGCAGGCTCCATCCCTCCCCTGTGCCCCCCCAGAGCCCATTAACTCCAGTGGGTCAGCAGGAAAACATTCCCTGCTTGCTTTGTCTGTGAAAACTGACTTTAGGGCCTGGAAAATGGGGGGCCAAGGCCTGCATGGCTGACCCATTTCACACTGTCATTTTCAGCCAAAGTGACCGAGACATTTCACCCTGGGGTGATAGCAAAAGCCATCCATGTTTATTCAACTGCCTTAATTCTCCTCCCTTGTGAAGCTTTCTAGCCACAGCCCATTGATATTATTTGGGTGACTTCATGCTCTCAGAGGGGAACAAGGCTTTCAGAAGCTCTGCTGTGCTGATTGTGATATTTGCTGGAGGGAGAAGGATGGAAATAAGGAAGTATTTAAATAGGCATCTGGGCTGCAAGTAGACAGCAAAATATATGAGTTTCACCATTTTCCCCCTGTGATCAGTTCCAGGACGTACCATGTTATAGCAATGCAGGACATTATCTTGTCCGGATAACAGGGAAAAGACACTGTAGATATTTAAGGTAGTCCTCAGTCTGACTCCTAAATTCTCAGCATTTGCTTTTTAACATCTGACTCCAGCCCTAAGGTCCATAAACCAGCTCCACACTGGGGAAGAGGTTTCTGCCTCTGGGCTGCAGAGGTTGACACTGCCTTCAGCCCTTTCTTCTGAGAGCAGAGAGATGCTTTAGGCGAGACAGCCTAAGCAAACAGACACATTGTGTTTCAGGGCTGAGATTAAAACTGTATTTGTGCTTTGCTGGCAAATCATCTAACAGGAACCTGAATTTATCTCTTGGTGGGTAAATGGGGCTTTGTCTTACCAGCAGTGTCTGTGCTTACTCTTGGGGTGGGCACAGAGGGACCTGATGAGGGTGAGGTGCTAATCTGCAGGTATCACAAGCACATTAACAAGGAGAGAAGAGACGTGAGGGAGCCTTCACTCTGAGATGCAATCAAGTCTCTGAGAATTCACCGAATTTCTGGAAAAGGCTATTCTTAGGGCTGGTATCTCTTAATGCTGAGTTCTGGTGGTAAACTGTCCTCAGCAAGCAGAAGCAACACCTTTCCCAGCCTCTCTTCTCCTCTGAGGACTACTCAGTGAAATGTCTCCCACTGTTAGCAGCCAGCCTGAACTATCACCCCATCCAATCGTGTTCGTTTGCAGGGGAGATGGAAGTCACAGCTTGCTGGTCAAACTGCATGTGGCCAGCCATTCAAAGATGACAGTAAAAACAGTAATTATTCTGCAACTGATGTTTAATGTGTTGTTCACGTAGGTTTCATGATGTCTTCTGGGGTTCTCTGCTGCTGTGGAGCTCTTTGCTGACTGAGGAAACTGGGGAAATACCTAGAATATAAGGGCTACTGAAACAGACCTTGCTGCCCAAAGATGCCTCATACCAACACAGCTGCATGTGCCACACGTCTCTGGAAACCACAGGTTATACTTCCTATAGAAATCAAAGTAAAAGATCTATGTTAGGATATGCTAGAGGCACAGGAAAACATACTGTACTTATGAAATTACTTCAGTAGGCAAATAATAACAGTGAAAGAGGAGAAAATTACACAGAGGACAATTCTTACTTCTGTTACTTTGCAGTGACTCAGAGCCTGAGTAAAACTTCTGCTAGATTTACTCCTGACCCATCACACAAAAATTACTGGCAGAGGCTACAGATCTCCAGAAAGCAAATAAAGCATTTTCTGTAGATTTTTTTCAGCCCTGTCACAAAGTCTTCTAGATCCTTTATTCTGCAGCTGAATTTCTCATCTTGTCAAAACAAGACAGCAATGTATTTTGGGGAAAAAAAAAAAAAATCCAAAGAATTGCTCTGAAAATATGACTTTTTCTCAACCAATCTTTCTTGTATTTAAAATTATATAGGATGATCTATCCACCAAAGCATTTAGAGATCTTTATAATATTGATTAATTATGAACTACCTTCTAATTATATCACCTCTATATTTAACCTCATTAGGAACACATTAGCTTTACAAAACCTTACAAAATACGGTCTTGAAAAATAAATCTAAATTCACAATCACTGTATCAACTTGACTGCCTAGTCTAAGTTCATTCCACTCAAAGAAATTACCAGAGCACAAAATTTTATTGAGCTGGTGTTCAATTAAATATATCTAATGATTGGTAGGGGAAAGGTGGATTATTCATATTCTTGTTTCTGTTTTCTTTTTATATATATTACCAGAGTTTAAAAAACCTTTCTTGGCTGAACACAGGCCATGTTTTGGATCAGTTATCCATGAAGCAGATGAAGGTCTTGCTCGCATGATTCCCTCTTTCTCATTGTACTAAGGTGAGAAAAAAGACATGAGATATAGGGCAGTGGGGTTTCAGCTATGGTATAAAGTGGGTTTATAAACAAGGTAAACCAGACACTCCTCAAAAGGCACTGGATATGATTTCTTTAGAGGAAAGGAATATCCCGGTTGGGGAAAAGAAAAAATCATCCTGGAACACAGCAGAGGAAAAGCGTAGCTGTCTAACTGGAGCACTTGAGAGGATGCACTGGGTTCTGGCACAGTGCAGAATAATCTGTGAGCCAAGTGCAGTGTCACAGACCCTGGGCAGTTGCATGTGGTCTGTGAATAATGGCTCTGCAGCAGAGCTGAGTGCTCCCCTGTCCTTGGGAGGCCCCTGGTGACAGCCACTAATGTGTCTGGAGAGAGTCATTGACAGGCAAACTCACCAGGACCAATATCACACATCAAAATAAATTTGGGTTTCACCAATCCGAATCCTATGTGGATTTGACCAGTATCATAATTAGAAGCAAAGCAAAGCTTTAACCTGAAGAAACAGTAAATCTGTCTGTTTTGAATCCTGCCTGTGTGGTTCTGTGTTGTGATTCTCTGTGCACACTCACACCCCTCCTTAGAGACAAGAGATAATGCATTTCTTGCCCGGGAAAGTAGTAAAATGCAAATTCTTCACCAGAGAAATGGCCTATTGTGGGGCAAAGGTGCACCTCCCCAGTCCGTCCAGGGCTGACACAGATTATACACTCCTATCTGAGCCTCAGACTGCTTTGACTAAAGCCCATCAATTTAATTCAAATCATCTTCAGTTTTATCAGGAAAAAAGATCAGATATCTGGAATGGAAAAGCGCATTTTGAAGCAATAAATTGCAGGTGTCTGTCTTGCTTGCTAAAGTTATTTATATCTTGAAAGATGGCATACAAAGGTTTGAGTCACTGCTGAACAACTGAATTATAAAATTACTAATCTAAGGGCTAATTGCACAGATGGTTTATCATGTCAAGTTGTATAATACATGTGGGGTTTATTTGTTGGCTGACACAAATAAGGATGACTTTTCCTGGCAACACCCACTCATACCTTGTACTGACTGCCACCAGGGACTTGAAAAAAAAAATCCTGCAGTAATAAAATTTTAAATATTCTTACTGTAATCTCTTGCTTGAGGGGCTAATGCTGCTAAAACCAGAAGGCTTTGTAAAGTGTTGTGTGTAATGAAGGATGAGCTACAAGAAGAGGATTGAAGGAACAGCACCATTATCGCAAATTGCAAACTTCTTCAGAGTGACGCTTGGCAGTAAATTACAGGCTGTCTGCGACTTCCCCTCCGCAGCTGTGCAGCATTTGCTATCAGAACATGCAACCTTAAATTAAAGGGCGAAAAGAAAGTTGGGGAACACAAGGGAAATGCATGCACATTGTAAAGGCACATACACTGCGCGTAAGGGATTGATCTCCTGACCCAACTCTGTTCTTTCCCCATGCAAATTCCTCTTTAATTCACTTTTTCTACAAAGGATTTAGGTGATAATCTGCCGAAGAAAACTCTTTGTTGTACACATTCATAATTAGAATTTCTTTTTCTCACAAAAGCAAGGTAAAAATCTATACAGCAGCCAGGTTGGACGGCCTTTTCTCCAGGGAATGTCACATCTCTCAGAAAACTATTCTTCAATTTCTTTCACCAATATCCTCTGCAGTTTGTCTTTAGCTTGTGGTTTTGTTCCTTGCTGAACTCTCAAAGGCACTGAATTCCCACTGGAGCTGCTGATATTGAGTGAAATTTGCAGGTAGCAGCCTTGGAATTTCAGTGGATTATCTCAGTGATTATAGAAGGAAATGCTGGTATTTTATCTCCTGCATTAATCAACTCTGACATCAGAGATCTGAAAGTTTTTTATTGATTGTTGGAAGGGCTGAAATAACCAGAGGAAAAACTGTTCCAAGTAGTCAGTAGCAGAGGGAGGAGTGTCCCGAGGACTGGGGTTTTTTTTCAGAAATGTTGTACTTCTATCTAGATGCTCAAATCCTTTTGAAACACCAGGCCACTGGCCTCATTTCCTGGTGATGCTGCACCTGCTTTAAATTGCTCTCCTCAGGCAAAAATGACCATAAAACCAGAACAGTTAAGAGCTGATTCTGCCAGCAAGGAACAGGAATAATGGACCCTACATGTCCCATATCAGCTGGGGACTTCTTCTCCTCTGTGGTGCTTGGCTAAAAACCATCTCAGTACAGCGTTACAGCCCCTTGGCTAAGTGCAAAAGCAAAGGTGCTGGGGATGGTCTCACACTTCCCAGGACCTTGTTCTGCCATACTCAGAAAAGCACATTAAAACACACAGCACAGAGCTGTTAGGAGCTGATGGGAATTATCTGCATGCACTGCAGAGCCATGGGAAAAAGTAAGGTTCCTTACAGGAATTAGAAATCCTTTATAGCAGGGAGGTAATGTAGGGCCTCAGTGAAACTGCTACTCCAGCCGAGTGACTGTAATGGATGCTCTGCAACCGCTGAGCATCTCTTTCCCACTCTTACACTGCTCTGGGAAAATGGTGAGAATGTTAGTGCTTTCAGGTGCCTGGTGCGTGTAGCTGTTAACAGAGAGAGAAATCAGAAATTCCCTCAGTCCCCAAAGTATCGGGGATTTACTGAACGCGTTAAGCTCAAAATCTTGTTATGGACCAAAAGGAAGCACACTGGGTAGGAACAAGAATCGGCTGTTAGCAAAATTGAAATCTAAATGATCTGATCAAAAGAATTCTTACTAATCCAGATGTAATTAATATAGAAAAGAAAGGAAATAAATACAAAAAATACTGCTACAGAAAAAGTTTCAATAACAACAATACAGCTAAAGCTGTTATATCCACTCCTAGTGTCTGGTCCTTCCTGTTGTAGCCACTTCCACTGCCCTTCTGGGTGCTCAGATGGATGGCTTCACCACCAAGGGGATGGGGGGCAACAGCACCCCCATGCACCTTGTCAAGTTGATAGTGTCTTCCTCCTCCCCTTAGGGGCCAACTGGGATAATATCTGTACGTTTGATAATTTGGTTCACACCTTGATTTGCCACTCAGCATTGCAACCGTATCTTACTTATATTAGATACTTGTTCTCTGCTGTTTGTGACCCCTGAAATCTACTTTGTGCAAATTTCAGAGCTTCATTTCTGCCACTGCCCATTGGTGAGTTGTTTACAGCCCTGGGCTCTGCCGTGTCGGACTCTGCCCTTTTTCTTATCATCCTGCCTTCCTCTACACCATTTCACTGCGTTTAGACACTAGGGCTTCATTCTGCATGGAAGAGCTCTTCGTTGCTGCTGTCAATGTAAACATTATGGCTATAGCCTGCAAAAACAAGCAAAAGGAAAACTAATCAAGCATAGCTGCCTGGTCATTAGGGAAAAACCAAACCAAACAAAACAAAAAAAAACCCCAAAAAACCCACAACAAAAACCAACTAACCATGCTTAAAGGAAAGCTCTAGGCAGATTAAGGAAAGTTCAGGCAAGGAAAGGCTAATGAACTTCAGCCCTGAGACCTTGGAAACTCAGCACTGCACATAAGGGCCCATTATCAGCTGTGGTTACAGGGTTATGGGTGCTGGTGCTTGAAATGTTTAAGCAGCTCAACAAAGCTTAGCACTTGTGACTCATCCTTCATCCTGATTGTCCTGCTTTGTGACAAACAGGGCAAGCTTTTCACTCCTCAGCACCTGCACACCCGCCTTCTGCCATGATCAGCTGCCGCCAGCCCTACTGGACACACAGTTATTATTCCTCCCTTTTCACCCAGCTGGCTCCATGCCACTGGCTCACCCACCTCTCCTTGCTGATGTCAGCCTCTGCTCCCTGTGGTGGCCCCTGACACCCCAAAGAACGTTCTGTGATGACTGCAGTAATTTCCATATGAACAGCATCCACAGCCATCCCAAACCCAGGCAACCTGCAGGGCCAAGCAAAGTAAAAAGAGCTCAGATCGTATGTGGAGTCGAAAGATCTCCTTTCTGCTTGGGGTTATATGGGGTGGGAACTGGAAGGTGGAGGCTATAACTCCAGAGTAGAAAGGCTCTTTCAGACTGTGGAGAGGAAAAGTTAGAGAAAACAATAAAAATGGGGGCTGAGCTTCTTTGACACGTCACTCTCACACTGTGTTGACGTCTTCCCAGCAAAAGCGGACCATCAGGGTCAGCCAGCGGAACAAGCAGCTGTATCCCACATAAATAAATAAATATTACTTTAAAAAGCATAATAACAGCCAGCTAAGAATAACATATTTATAAGGAAAACCTTGTGGCTAGACACTGAAGAACCCAAGAAATCTTTCTCCAAGATAGAAAATGCAAAGAGCAAGAAATAAGGAATAGGCCAATCATTAAAGTGCTGAAGGTGTAGAAAAGACAAGAAAAATGACAGATTTCTTACTAACAGAAAAAGTAGTTAAGGAACAAAAGTGAGAAAAGGTTATTATCCATTGCTTTGCATTTCTGAAGAAGCTAGCTCAAAATTTTCTTGGTGTTTGGATGTCGTAGTGAGGACAGCACCACTGGAGATCTCAAGGTGGAAATACAAGTGCCCCAGAGATCTAGACAACAGCAGACCAGTCTAGGATAGTCTCGGAGAGCTCAGGTCAGACTAGCTCTCCTGCAATATGTGCAGAAATGGCAGCAAAGAAGGTTAGAAAAATTCTAATCCAAATGCTGCCTTTAAAAATTCACTGAACCTCCAGCACCAGCTGAAGACAGACATTATGCAGGTGAAAAAAGGCTACTGGGAACCTCCAGAAGGAGTGTTAGAGCTCAGAGTAGGATCCTTTATTCGAGGTACTTGCGAAAACCTGTCTCAGTAAAACCCAGCACTTGGAGGGGCTGGCTGAAACACAAACATTTCCTCTTCTCTTGGTGACAGAATAGGTTAAGCTTTGCAAGTGTTGCGTTGGCCGAGCAGAAATCACCAAACGCTGTGGGATCACTCCAGGTTTTAGGAGTTGGCAGTCAGCTGTGCTGCGCCTCAGAGCTGGACTTTCTCCCTCATACTTCATGCTGGGAATGTTGGAATTTTTTGGGGCACAGCTGGGTAGGTGCACCTTGTGTTTTTCCCCATGGCAATCTGCAGCACAGCCAGGTCACGTTTGCGGGGTGGGAAAGGAAGCTCTGTTCATCCCTTCTTGAAGGATACTGGCAGTGAGAGAGGACTTGGGCAGCAGGGTAGGACACACTCAGCTGAAGACAAAAATATATATTGAAATAGAAGGCAATTATGAAGCTAAACCAGTAGGAGTGATTTAGGCCTGTGTTGTGGTGTCTTGGAAAACTTTCAAAGCCTTTTTAAGCAATTGGCATGAAGCTTTCTGCTGGCTATAAAAACGCCTTTTGAGAATCATCTCCTATTTGTACTTTTGCAATTCATGATTTTAATGTTGCAAGGGCAAGCTTGCTTGACAGTTTTGAGAGAATGGGGTTCAGTCCAGGCAACACCATTAGTATCTCAGCATTATTCCTGCCCTGCAAGTCTCAACCTGCCTTGGAGAGAAGTGAACAGGGTGAAAAGCAGGTCTGTTGGTAAGGCTGCTCCCATCCTTGGTGTGGCTGCTGAGCAGGTATGAACTGAATCTGGGTTGTTATAGTGGCTCTGATGGTGACATCTGTTGAGAAGGAGCTGCTCATAGCCAGTAGGTGAATTTCACACTGACATAGTAGGATTAAATAACTCTCCTTGGCTGGGTTGAAGCCAGTAGCCACATCCATGAGGCAGGAAGTAATTTCCCTGAGAAGGCATTGTGTGTATGGTACGCTTTACACAAGTTTCTGCTCCACTGAAGCAGAAGGGAGTTTGGCATGTAAATGAGAGCTCTTCTGAATAATGATGGATTGCAGTGCCTAGTTCGGTACTCCTGAAATTGGAAATATAGCTATGCAAGGCTACAGACTTCAACCTCTATTTCTTTCTTGATGCTCTGCATCACTTAGAATTCAGAACATTGTCTTCATGAGTCATCACTAGAACTATCTCCATCCTGGAGCTGAGGAAAGGAGTCAGCACGCTCCTTGCTGGCACCGCAGCATGAGCACAGGGCTTCTGATGCCTTAAGTTTTAGCTTTCATATTTTTCAGATTCTGTACTGCCTTAGTGTGTGACTCTGAACTTTATATGAAGTGTAAGCAAGTTCTCTTCACAGGGTGGTTAGACAAAATAATCCTTTTCCTTTGAGAACCAAGGACACTGTTGCAGCTTCAGGCCCAAAAAGCATAAACAAAGTGAGGGGAGCAAACTGGGAGGATGGGACTTTGTAACCTGAAGCTGTAATTGGACAATTAACTACAATATGTAAATGAACCAAAACTTTAAAAAGTGTGAAAACTCGTGACCTGTCGTCCATCTTGGGTGTAGCCTGAGCTGGGCTCTTGTACAGCCCCAGCTGTATCCTTTGAAGGCCTTTTCAATAAATACCTGCTTTATTCCTTTAACACCGTGTACCCTCTCTTCCAGGCAGCCTTTCTAAGCATCACTTCCCTGTGCTGCAGCAGCCCCAGGGTGTCGGTTTGACTCCTGAGACAGCTGAAAATACTCGGAGTAGGTCTGAGGCTCTGCTCAACTTCAATGGTCTTTTCAGGTAGTGAGGCTTCTTCTCTACTCAGCAGAGAAAGTGACAGGGAGTGAGCCCCTGCTCTGGGTCAGTCACAGGAGATCCTGATGTTTCTCCATTCACAATAGCAGGACTGTAATCAGATGTGCCAGCTGACTGAGTTGCCTAAAACTGTGGTGTCAGCATCCCTCCTGTGCTTCCAGATGTGCTCCTGTGCCAAGCCCAGCTTGCATAATCTGGACCTCTATATGCCATTAGCAGTCCTTTAAGTTCTCCAGTCTTCTCTTTTGAATGTAATGCATTTTTAATACTGCAAACTTGAGTGTGTAATTCAGTGCATATGTTTTGGGAGTGGGGAGCCTATGAGAATGCCAAGCAAATCAATAAAGGTTTAGCACATCATTATTCATTGCTGCGATGCCATGAGGCATTTTGTACACCCTTTAGTAGAGAGGGGGGAAAAAAGAGAAAAGCTGTTATATGTGTAGTAAAATTTGATTTGAGAGGAAGAGTTTGCATCTGAATTGCATGAAGTCTATTAAAATTTTGGTCTTCCTCAGACTAATAGGATTATGCCATTCCCAAACTGATTGTTTCCAAGCAACGATGCAGATCCTGGTACGTGTTTGCTTATCTCTTTAGTTTGCTGCTAAACCAGAGAAGCTTCCAAAGATAGCTGCAAAACTGATGATATCAGGTGTAATACATAATTTCAAAGACTTTGTTTTGAAAAGACGGTTCATTTATCTTCTCTTTGGAAGCTGTAATAGTGCATGGGGACTTATGTAAGGCAGCTGGAAAGTGGGTTTTATTTAATTTTTTTGGCAAAGGAAATGACCTGCACTGTCGCCAGCACAGAATGCTCCAATATGCCATTTCCATTTGCACACAAACACCTTACTGTGTTCAGGGGGAGCTGCTCTCTCTGAGGAACAAATCCCAAGTAGTAGCTATGAACAGCATTGTGAGGCTTCAGAAACTGAAGTTCCACAAGGCTTTTCAAATGTCCTCCAGCATGGCTGTCTGAAGGGTCAAATCTTCCCTATTTCACTAATTAAAATCTTCCTTCATGTATTATAGAGGAATGCACAGCTATATAGGCTGTATACTAAATAATAAATAGCCAGTTGCAAATGAAGTTGCCATTTTATATTCAGAACTGTCCAAGTTGTGTGGAGATTTTGAAAAGTGCGTTAGGAGGAGATTAGAGTGTTTCCTCTCTTTTCTGGATGCTTTTGGATTTGATGACATAATGGAATAAATATAATTTAGGAGTCCATGTTTACTCTTCTGGCATTTAAAACGGCTGCTTGAAGAACTCTGTTGCTTAACATCATTAATGCATTTTTCTTTATAGTAAAAAAATGTGCATTTATACATAATTTAATATGAAGAAATGGCTTTTTAGAGTTCTCTGACAGCTGCATAAAGAACATACTGCAGCTCTGTAGACATCTGAATTTCCATAGAAAGCAATTGATCACCTCAGAAGAGAAATACATCAGCTATTTAGTGGTATAAAACAACAAAGCACGAAGTTTAGGACTGTAAGTGAAAAATACTACTATTGATAGAAATTTTAGAAGGAATTTATTGTGGAAGAATGTAATTACCCAACTGGATGGAGTGCTGTGATTTATGTGTGTGCCCATGTAAAGTGCTTTGAGATGATTAATAACCAGCTCAATCCTTTATGCCCATAACAACACTTTCGGCACAATAGCACTGTAGTGATCTGTCACTCCAACTATTGTGTTATTGGATATATAAGAACCCTGCATCAGGCAAGCATGGAGTCTTGGGGCTGGTGAGCAGGCAGATGCAGTCCCTTTACTATTTGCATTGCAGCCTTGCCAGGGATCTAATAAGGGCTCAGAGCACTGCTGGGCCAGACGCTGAGCAGTACTTGAAATGAAAGATGGCTTTCCCTTTCAGAGTTCACAATTTAATTATGTGATGGGAATCAATAGAGAGATAGAGCAGAAAAGGAGGGCGGCATCATAGGAGTTGTTGCACTTCATATAATAAACACCAGCCAGAGTCCATCATCTGTCTGCATCTCTTACAAGACACACTCTTTGATGGGAAATGAAATTATCTTGTGTACAAGTTGAAAGAAAATAATTTCTTCTCATTTGTATTTCAGCAGTAGCCAAAGATAACTGAGATCGTACTGTTCAGAGTTTGACTGACAATGATTTACAAAAAAAGTAAAATATAAGAGCGAGACCCTGAAAACATCATATATGATGTGGTGGTATCCCCCTTAATTTGGCTCCCTGGCTTTTTGAAGGTAGTAGAGCACTGAGGAAAAGGCAGTGAGGCTGGAACATTTTCTCTTCCTTGGCTGGTTTAATGGTGGTGCACAATGACTAAAAAAATACCAGAGTGAGAGAGATGATGCACAGAAGTGAGAAAATAGTGGAGGAGAGGGAGGCAGAGATTGATTTAAAGAGAGTGAGGCTGAGGTGAAGACTTCGCAGGGGACTGTGAGGAGCCTATGAGCAGAGATTGAGTGTCCCAAGGGAAATTAGCAGTGTAATGATACCCGGTTCTGTTTCTTACAGTTGTTTAAGCCAACCTGCTTGCCTTGCTCCTGAAGCTGGCACTTCCCGTACTGAACAACAGGACTTGACATTTGCAAGCAAAATTACATGGTTTCTGAAAGAAGTGGTAATGTGCTCAGGATTTCTGCCTGTGAAAGAAAATATTTGTCAGATAAAGAAACAATACAGACAAAAAAAAAAAAAAAAAAAAAAAAGCAGATTTATTTTTTCTGTAGTATTTATATATTTTTAATAAAATCACCAAGATCAAATTTGTGCTCTCTGGCACTGTAAAGAGAAAGCATACTGGAGGAGGCACCTGGATTTACACCGGTGTCAGTGAGGAGTATTTGACTGATGTTCTCTCCCTGAGGAAGGCTGTGGCTATGGCTGGGTGATCAGAAAGGTCCAGAACCGGTCTTATTTTGTGCATGATTTTGGCTGATGCTTCCTCTCTTGGCTGAAGTGCACACTGATCTATTTTTCTTTCTTGTGTTTTGCTTGCATTGAGGTCTCCTCCTCTCTCCTCCTCCTCCTCCTTTGCAAAAATGCCAGGTTCCGAGAGATCCAGGATTAAAA
>JAIXNV010001008.1:0-15327 GCA_020917445.1 Riparia riparia
GGTCCTTTAGCCAGGCTGGGGCAGTCAGGATGGGTCTTTTGGCACAGCTGCTTGTCCCAGAATGAGCTCTGGTGACAGCAGCAACCCTGTGGATGTCTGTAGGAGGAGGTGCCTGAGGTTTGTCTTGGTCTCTGCTGACAGTCAGGGGCTCTGGAGGAGCCATGGACTCGAGGTGCTTTAGAACTATCAGCTCCCTCAGCTCTCTGCTTTTGGGAGGTTCTGGGGTGCCCCACCATTCCAAGTGTGTTTGTCTTGTGGGATCTCTGGGGTTCCCTGCTGTTATTTTGGGGTGGGAGGAGGAGCTGGTGCCAGCTGCACTGTGAGTGTGCCTTAACGCGAGCCGCAGTCCTGCAGATCGTGAAGGAGTCGCAGCAGCAGCACGGCCTGAGGCATGGGGACTTCCAGAGGTACAGGTTAGTGTTGGGAGCTGCTCCTGGGCCTTGGCTTCACTTCATTTAAAAGGTAACCCCCCTGTAGCAGGCAATAAGACACATCTGCCAGGTCAGTGCCCCTGACAGGCTGTTCCACGTGAGGCTGTGTGCTGATCTCCCTTGGCTATACTGAGCTGTGGCTGTGCAGACTGGCTCTTGCACCTCCACTGCTCACAGGAGCTTGTGTTTACATCTCCTGATAGGCACTGTACTTCTCCAGAACTCCGTGTTCAATAAACACACATAAAGCAGTTCGTAATGAGCACGTCACCCTGATTTTTCAAGATCATGAATAACTACTTGTCTTCTTACCTTGTTACTACCATATGTCACATGTGGAGTTTTAATTGTTAAAACATTGCCTGGTACAGCCTTTAGTCTTTTTTGGTTTTTTCTATTTGGATAGAGCAGTAAGCAGAAGCAAAGCTGTCCTTTGGTTGCCTTTTTTTAGGGGTTACTGCTCCCGCAGGCTGAGGCGGCTCCGCAAAACCCTCAACTTCAAGATGGGCAACAGGCACAAGTTCACTGGGAAGAAAGTAACTGAAGAGATTCTCTCAGACAACAGGTAATGGAATTGAGAATTCACTATGCTACTGAAGAGTTTTCCTTTCAGTAATTTCTGTTTCAGGTAGAAAGCTGTTCTGTGCAATACATCCAAAAATTTCTTCTCAGACGTGTGTTGTTGGTATTAATAAAAGTTCAGGCTATCGTGCAGGTGCAAGAGATACTGCTCAGATCCAGCTTCAAGAAGAGAGAAGAAGGAGCAGCAACAGCCTGTTCCTTCTCTTTCCTCATAGTTGCTAAAATGGATTCTTCTCATAATCAGTAAATTCCTGTGACTTTGAAGAGAAAATGCTTATTCAGGTCTGTTGAAGGTAGCCATGGGAATGCTGGTGATGTAAATGGTGTAGCCAGCAAGGTTGTGGTTGGAGATGCAGTCCCTTCCTTTGAATAGAAATACTGCACTGCAAGTTTTACTTTTTTCCTCTAAATTTGACAGAATGCTGGTCTGACAGAGTATGTGAAGAATAGCCAGGATTTTGGGCTCACTTCCTATCTTTTAGGAATACTTGAAATGTTTGCTGTCTCTTTTCTTGTGGGAAAACATGTGATGCTGCATTCACCTGTGTTGTTAAGAGCATACTGAATTAGTTTGAAGAGTGGCCTAAAATGATAAATTCCTTGTCATTCTAGTGTCTGTGGTACTGCAGAATGATACCTAGTTCTCAGTGGGGTAATTACACTTCTGAGTGAGAAACACAGCAGAAACCAGTCAGGAATAACAAGTCCTTGTGTGCTTAGAACTTTAGGAAGTAAAAGCATCTGCCTCTTGCTAGCCGAGCTGAACTTCGGCTGCTGAACTTGGCAGACCAAATGCATCACCACTGACTGGTGATGATACAACTCTTGTCTGAGTGTCATTATTGTCCCATGGACCCTCCTGTGCCCTGCAGGTATTTGCTGCTGATCCTGATGGATGCAGAGAGGGCCTGGAGCTATGCCATGCAGCTGAAGCAGGAGGCCAACACGGAGCCGCGCAAGCGCTTCCATTTGCTCTCGCGGCTGCGCAAGGCTGTGAAACACGCCGAGGAGCTGGAGAGGCTCTGTGAGAGCAACAGGGTGGATGCCAAGACAAAGCTGGAAGCTCAGGTAGACACTGATACTTTCATCTTCTTGTACAGCAAAGGCTGAACAAGAAACCTTTGGAATTTGGGATGAAGAAATAATTACTATCTCTCAATAGATTAGAAAAGTACAAAGAATTGAAGGCAACTAAAATGGTGCAACACAGCCCAAGAAACTGTTTATCTCCTGAGTTACCTTTTTGTTAAATGTGCTGAAGTAGCCACTTAGAATGCAAGATTTGGGGATTCAGTTCCTGGAAAACAGGAAACAACTGTTGCGACTTCTTTGAACAAGGGGCTGCGATGCTGTACTCAGTCAATTAAACTGCCATTGTATAGCATATTGCCGGGGGAAAAAAGTTCTATGACATCAGTGGACCATTGCATAAAACCCAAGAAATATCTTTGCTTTAATTTCTGGGCAGCCTTGTCTAGTGGAAGGTGTCCCTGTCCGTGGTGAGGGGATTGGAACTTGATAATCTTTAAGCTCCTTTCCAACCTATTCCATTCCGTGATTCCTTTTTATGATTCTGTGCTTCCTTAGAAATGTAGCAGAGGCAGTTAAAGGAGAAGAGGTAGGTAGCTGTAGCCTGTCATCCAGATCAGTTGTCTTCTGTGGGAAGCCCCAGTGAAAAGGGCAGAGTTTAGTCACTCAGTGCAGGAGTCACAGCAGCCTTCCTGTAAAGGTGGCACTAATTAGGCTGTTGATGGTGGGGAAGTGACCTTGCCCTTGCTCTGTCCAGGCGTACATGGCTTATCTCACCGGGATGCTTCGCTTCGAGCACCAGGAGTGGAAGGCAGCAATGGAGGCTTTCAACAAATGCAAGTGAGTCCCTCGCTTCAGCAGCTTTGTTCAGTAAATAGTGTTGGATCACTTGAGTTATGTACAGCAGCACTGAGTCGTTTGGTTAATTGTGCTTAACTGGGAGGTGCTGCTGAAAAAATAGCATCCTCCAGAGCACAAATACAAACTGTTCCCTTAGGATAGCAGCTCACAAGTGACACACACTGCAGTGTTAATATTGGTCCTTTGCTGTAGGACCATCTATGAAAAGCTGGCCAATGCTTTCACAGAAGAACAGGCTGTGCTGTATAACCAGCGTGTGGAGGAGATCTCGCCCAACATCCGCTACTGTGCCTACAACATTGGTAAGGGAAGGGGGGGCCCTCACAGGAGATCAATATTGATTTAGTTAAACCCTGGTTTAAGTGACATTGAGGCCATAATATTTGGGGCAAATTCTGCACTTGTTCTGGGACAGTTTAGCAATGTAGAAAGAGCCTCATTTTGCAACAACACCTGTGGTTATGTGTAGAAAGACAGAATAACAGTTTGTGGTAGCTTGCCTGTGACGTCAGAATGGAATTGCAAGCTTGTCCCTAAACTGCCAGTATAAAATCTAATGATTAGTTTTTGTATATGAAAGTAATTTTGAAGTCTGATGGAAATGTATCCCAATTTGTTGATTCTCTCAGGTGACCAGTCTGCCATGAATGAGTTGATGCAGATGAGACTGAGGTCTGGTGGCACTGAAGGTCTTCTTGCAGAAAAACTGGAGGTAATTTATTTGCATGCCTCAACTTGAAATATTCATTATTACTGTGCTGAGCATGAATATTGCTGCAGCAAACCATTCAAGAGCCAGAACAGAGCAGAAGTGAGCAAGCAAGCAAGCAAGCCTGTGGGAGGCAACATTTTCCCAGAAAGCCCTTTGATTTCAAAGTAGTCAAGTCTAACATGAATTCAAGAGGTTGAATTTTGCCTTCAGTTCAAGCTCCTAAGCTCAGTGTGTTCTGTGCAGGCACTGATCACCCAGACTCGGGCAAAGCAGGCAGCCACAATGAGTGAGGTGGAGTGGAGAGGGAGAACTGTCCCAGTGAAGATTGACAAAGTGAGAATCTTCCTGCTGGGGCTGGCTGACAACGAGGCAGCGATCGCCCAGGTAACCCAGCAGCCCTCTCCATCCTGCCCTTCTACCCATCCCCTTTCCTGTTGTGCAGTACTTGGTACCTGAACTAAAAGCTTTTGAGTAATCTCTTGGGTTTTTTTTTTTCCCAAACTTAGGGCTGGAAGGCTAAAGGTAAAAGTGGGGGATTAGTGATTATAACCCAAAGCTGAAGTGTCAGCTCGGGATAGCTCTCACAGTCTGCTGAGTGGAGTAGTCTGGGAGATCTATTCTGAGTTATTCCTCCTTGGAACATTCTGTGCTGCCTTCCAGCAGCAGGGTGATAACCATTATTATTAGTACATCACTTGGAAATAAGATTACATTTTTAAGAGTAGCTGGTTTTGAATTGCTCTTCTAATTTCTTTAAGCATCTTGCTCAAATGCTCCCACTTCAGAAGTAGCCAAAATAAAAGTACATATTGACCATGTTTTCTTCAGTAACAAATAGCCAGGTGTAGCAGGTGCTATGAGATCTATTCCATTCTCTTACTGACTTATGGATATCTTCAAAAGCAGGAAGTGGATTAATAAATGTCAGGATGTAAATCAATTCGACATGTAATGGTTCTGAAACACTTCACAGAATCATAGACTATCCTGTGTTAGAAGGGACTCACAAGGATCATTGAAGTCCAGCTCACTGGAATTTGCAGTGGCACATACTATGCATGTCCTTAGTATTGTGGTCAAGTTTTCCACATGTAGCTTTTTCCTTGGAACTGATGACCAGATGAGGTATCCTGCTTTTCACTGGCTGCATACACACTCAGAGTTTGAAGAGGCAGTGAAAGGATCTTCTGTAACAGCTCTTGCCATTAAAAAAAGGATTTTTGCCGAATTAATAACCTTTTATCACCAAGAGAATAAGATGATAAATAAAAATAGAAATGATAAAACAAAAACCCTACAGAGAGATAAGACCAGAGCAAGGGACAGTGGTAACAAGAGTGTGATTAGGATAAACAGGATGTGGCCGAGTGGGAAACCTGGGTGTTACCCATAATTTCAGGAATTGGATGTTGATGAATGGATTTGGTTTCGGGACGCACATAAGTGTGGCCAGCAGGTGGAAGTACAGCTCAGTTCAGTGTTCCCTCCTTTAACTTCCATCCTGGCAGCTGACAGTTGGACTTTTTCAGTTTAATTGCTCTCTGTAGTAGTGACAGAACAGCCTGAATTTGTTCTCATCTTGCTTTGCATCCCTGAGAAGCTCTGACTAAACAGAGGAGTTGAGTAGACTGGTGAGAGCTGAACATGCAGCAGCACTATTTACATTCCCAGAGAGCTAAAACTTGCCTTTTTGGCAGCAGTTCTGGAGTTGTGTCAGCTGTGATGGGCAGTCGAGCTTCAGGTGAATGAATTGTGCTTCCTGGGGTCGTTGGCACCTTTTTGCTCACCTTCACTGAGCTGAAACCCTGACATAATAGCAGTGCTCTGCAGGGTTTAATTAGGAGTAAAACCAGTCTGTTTTGTATAAAAATGGAGTCTCCCAGTGCAATTATACTGTTGCCTTTGGTTCCTTATTGGTGATGGGAGGAACAGAACAAGTAAGCCAAACTGAGAGAGGAATCCAGGTTTAAAATTGCTTGTGTCAGTCTTTTCATGGATTTGAAGGCAACACTTTGAGGGCCCATTGGTTGAACTGAAAAGGCTGCAGGGCAGCATGACACAGGTGTACTCCAACCTAGTATTGCCTCAAGGACTCTGCTCATCTCTAGATTGCAGCAAAAATGGGTGGTAATAACTGTCAGAGGCGTTTCACAGTGGTTTAGACCAAAGAGAACCTGACAGCTGAGCACTTCACATTTGTGGACTTGCGCTCAGTGGGATTGGTTTCCATGAACCCTCTGAGATGAACCTGTGCAGTTCTGTCAGGACAGTTGAATCACCAGCTGTAGCACTTGTCTCAGTCCTATGATCTGATATCTCCCAGATCAGAACATGTGTATTTATGCATGGAATCAGCTTAAGGAGTTTTTGCTCGGAAAGGAAAGCCTTTGTTTCGTTTCAGGGCCCAGCCCTTGCCCTGTTTGTGCCTGAATGATGATCTGGCCATGTCTGTTTTCATTTTTGTGCTTACAGTGAAATTGCTATGCTGCTCTGGGTGAGGTTGAGAATGCAGTCAGACTTGTCTCTGGTAATTCTCAGGAGTCAGTCCCACCTTAAAAATTCTCACAGCAAATCTTAAATTAAAAGCAAAAAAACCCCAACCCCAAAAAACCGCCTCCATCACAGGATACCTGAGGCTTTGTGAGGGAGTAAAAAAATTACTGATTGGGTTTGTGAATGTGGGAAGTGGAGAGGCAGAGACTGTAGAGCTGCACAGAAGAAAATTTGGCATGGTTTTACAGTTTTTTATTCTTTTGGGCAACTGCAAATTTGTTGCAGCAAAGCTCATGTTACACTGTTACATGACATGGGAGCGGTAGGACATGGTGCTTGAATTCTCCTTCAACCACTGAGGCTCAGTTTTGCTTCTGAGTAGTTTTTTCTTACTGAATCAGTGAGTCTTGCAATCTCCACCTGGTTTCCTTCTCAACACCTGAATAAAGGCTGAGCTTGGGGTTGGAACGTTGTTTAATTGGGTACACGATATGCCAATAAATTAGGTAGAGATCAGGCTTCAACTTGTTTTTTAAAACTTGTTTTCAAGTTCTGGCTTTGGAGCAGAAGGCCAAAAGCTGCATTTCACTTTTTTTTTTTAACAAAACTTATGGCAACAGCAGAAAAGTACTCGGTCACTCCTGCTGCTAAAATACAGGGTTACTGTAAAAAATGCTTCAAACAAGCAAGTTATTGCCACTGTGAGCATTGCTAGAGTGGGAGTGGAGGAAAGATAATCATCTGCATGTTCTTACCACATGGGAGAAATTAAATCAGCATAACAAGAGCTGTCTGCATTGGTAATTTGCCAGTTTAGGACAGCTCAGCTCTTCTGTTGCTGGGCCTTTCCCACAGTGCAGTCCAGCCTCAGCTCAGAGAGCAGTGCAGGTGCCATCCAGGAAGGGAAGGGAGTTTCTGGTGGGGAAGGTAACTGGTGCAGGAATGAGGCCATGAGCTGTGTCTGCTAGGCCTTCACTGCAGTTCTCAGCACCAATCCCATTCTCCAGAATTTCTGGCAGATTTCCCCCAAGAATACGATGCAGACAGGCACAGATTGGAGTTCTAACTACTCACGGACCTTAAAGACATAATATGGGAGAAATTTTGTTTAATCTCTGTAGTTAATTCGTGCATCATACAACAATTTCTGATTTCTGATCTGTCTTGACTCTCCTTTGCCCTTAGGCAGAAAATGAGGAGACAAAAGAACGTTTGTTTGAGTCTTTACTCAGTGAGTGCAGAGATGCCATTCAGGCTGTTCGGGAAGAATTGAAACCGGACCAGGTGAGCAGCAAACATCAGTTTCTACTTCCAGTGACACTGTGTTTCCTTGGGGCTGATTTAGTGTTAAACTTGCTAGGATTTCTTTAATAAAGAGCTGCAAAATTTGAATTTACTCTCTTCAGAACTGAAGGGGGGGAATAGCAGTGGAGAAGCCCCCCCTCTTTTGCCTAGAAGTCTGTTAGAGACTTCCATGGCTTACCCAAACCTTGAGTTGTCCTGTGTTTTTCATCCCTTGGCTGCCAGTTTTAAGTAAATGATGCAGTGCTTTGTCTCCATTGCCCACAGAAGCAGCGAGAACACTCTCTGGAAAATGATTCTGGGAAGGTGTCCAACATCCAGTACTTACACAGGTAATAGCCAAACATTGCTGCCAGTGCCAGTGTGAAGAAGCCACATTCTTATGTCAAGATTTTAATTCTGTTTGGTTTTGTTTTATGGGGTTTTTGTTCTGGCCTCTGGGATCCCAAAGGATGACTGTACAGATAAGGATCTAATTTGGGCAGCTTCATAAACATTTTACTCTAGACTCTCACGTTGACCTTCCAGCTCAGAACATAGAGTAATGTCCTAAAAGCTCTGACCGTGCTGATGGGATTTCTCTTTTTATTTTGGCAGTTACTTGACCTACATCAAGCTGTCCACAGCCATCAAGCGCAACGAGAGCATGGCCAAGGCCCTGCAGAAGGCCCTGCTGCAGCAGCAGCGCTCCGATGAGGACGGCAAGCGCTCGCCGCGGCCACAGGACCTCATCCGCCTCTACGACATCATCCTGCAGGTAGTGCTGAGAAAACACTTTGGTACAAAAGGTTATTGTAGAAATACAGCACTGCAAGTGCTACCGTGAAGTCTGAAGAGCAGCTGAGTACCTTCAGGTACCTCAGAGATGTTCAACGTCTGCATGAAGCACAAAAAACCTCTTTTAGTTATGAGCAGAACCTGCTGCTTGAATGAGTGTCCTTTGTCGTGCACTCTAATACAGTTTTAAAATAGTCATTCTGACTCTTGTGTAGCACCCTTAGAGCTGTCTTAGTTTCTGTTGGCCAGGGAAAGTAGCAGCTAAAAACACTTGTTCTTCAGAAGCAGGTTCTCAGTTTCTCTCATAATTTTGTAGTTAACTGAGGGAGCCTTCGGCTGAAGCAGTTGTGAATGGGAGAGGGAAATGCCTTGTGAAAGAATTAGTTCATGTGAAATCTAAGGAGTCTTTGTCCTAATTCCTGTATGTGTCAGGAAGTCTGTCCTGAGGGCAGCTTGCACAAGTTTCAATGAGAGTCCTTCACAAGGTTAGAAAACTGATAATTAGAAAACTGGAAACTATTTCCCTGGGAGTGTTCTGTTGTCAAAAGGGGCAGTTTTCTCTTAGTCTAGCACATTCCAGAGGAAGGCAATGCCTGCATTTGTTACTCTGGCTCTCTTTTGCCCAGAACCTTGTGGAACTGACACAACTTCCTGGTCTAGAAGAGGACAAGAACTTCCAAAAGGAGGTTGGATTGAAGACACTCGTGTACAAAGCTTACAGGTGACTGAGACAGGTTTTTTCTTTAGCACACCTAACACCTTCAAAGGTTGTAATTCCACAGCTCTGTGTGCTGTGCAGGCCTTTGGTGCAATTTCTTCTGTCCTTTGAGACTGGTTCCTAAATGGAAACTGCTCATTGCTACTTACGGATATCTCCTCTTGTCAGTCATTTCAGTTGGCAAAAGGTGTGGATAACAAACACATCAGGAAATGCTCTCTTGACTGTTGCAGGTGTTTCTTCATTGCTCAGTCCTATGTCCTGGTAAAGAAATGGAGTGAAGCCCTTGTATTGTACGAGAGGGTTCTGAAATATGCCCGTGAGGTTCAGTCGGGAGCTGGAGCTCACAGGAACAGCTTGAAGGTAGGAGCCCAGACCTGAAGCTGAAGTTTTATGAAGCTGCTCTGTCCCACTATATATTGTTAATTAGGTGCCAGGCCATTACAATTCAAGAGTGATCTTTAAGTAGGGAGAAGGGTAATGTTCATTATTGTAGAGACTTTCTAGTGACTTCACTAGAACACTTCATGTGGCCACTTGCTTGGAGGAGGGACAGATTTGCACCAACTCCAAAACAATTTACCACTTTTTCTCACCTGTGCATTTTCTCTTCTACAACTCCTATAGTGCCTGAAGCACAAAGCTGTAGCTTTTCCCATTCTGGGAAAGCTTATCAACACTAGGAGTTAGCTTCTTCATTCTTACTCTGTCTGGTTTTACCTTTGCTTTGACTCTTAGACTGGCATATTTCAAGCTCTCAAATAATTTTCTTTAATGCTCTAGGAACTGCCTGATGTACAGGATCTCATCACTCAAGTCAATGCAGAGAAGTATTCCTTGCAAGCAGCAGCTATTTTAGGTGAGTAACACAGCTATACTAGAACTCTGCTCTAATGTATCTTGACTAAAGCCCCTGCAACTATTTCATTCCTTTTATTTCATTTCTGAAGTTCCAAATGTTTTTCCATCATCATTCACACAGGCTCTGGAACTTTTCCCCTCGGTTCTAGCCGCCTCTAGCTGTGTGTAGTACAGGCAGGCAGTGACTGAACATTAGCATCTTGCTCTCTGCCCAGGGATGTTAAAACCCTTCCTGGGGGTGTGCACCCGCTTTGGGAACCTGCACAGATCAGTTTAGTGTTTTGGTTTTTTCCTGCAAATACTTTAGCCTTACTCATCCCAGCTTTGCCTGGCTGGGCAAGCTACTAAAAAGAGGGAGAGAATTGTTGTTGTCAGTGTCAGCCTGGCCAATAGAACTTTGAGGGATGGATGAATGTGGCTTTTTTATCTTCTTTTTCTGTTAGAGTCAGGATTAAATGCTCAAGAGACAGATTACATGTTTGGACTCAAATGTTTATTAATTCTTTTCTATGGTACATTCTCACAAGCTGTGAGTTCTGGCTAACAAAGTGAAAAATGGCTCTGTCTCTATCTCTCTACAAGGTCTTTAAAGAACAAATTGTCCAATTAGGAGATGACACCTATATTATTTTTACTTTTAACCCAGTAACCAACCACCCTCAGACTGCAATGTGGATTTTTCTACCCAATTACAAAATACCACCCAGACCCCTGAAGAAGAAGATAGAAAAGAAGGACTAAGCCTATGCCCTAAATCCTCCATCTTGCTTTATATATATTACTATATTCTAAAACATTAAACTCTAAGTTTTCCACCATGTAATATCACACACTTCTATACAAACTCCACACCCACAATCCCAGTGCTATCATTCAGTTTTGGAAGCCTGTTCCAAGGCCTCAGGTCAAATGCAGTGTCTTCTTGGGGGTCAGTGCCTGTCAGCACAGAAAGTCTGAAATTCTCAGTGCTCAGGGTTCCAACAGATGAACTTCATGATTTCTTGGGCTGTTTTTTTTTTTTTTTTGCTGTGCCTGCTGCTGGAAATCCAGGACAAGGAGTATGTTGCCTTCTTTATTGCCTTAATGTTGCTTTAACAGACACCCCCTTGGGTGTTTTCATCATCTTTTTCTGGGTGCTTCACTCAAAATCTGTGCTGCTTTCCAGACATGCTTATGACAGTGTGAGGGAGAAGCTACACCACTGCAGGGCTGTGTTGGCTGTAGATGAGTGTGTGTGGTGCTTACTCTAGAAATCAAGTTGATTCTGCTGAAAATAGTGTCCTGTGCATCCCAGAGAGCAAGGATCATGGCTAAGCTTGGAGCACCACTGCTTCCTGAGACAATCTTACTCTACTCAAAGGTCCAGCCTGTTATTCTTACCCCCTTTTGTTCAATTTTGCAGATGCAAATGATCCTCATGAGACTGAGTCTCCATCTCAGGTCAAGGATGGCAAGGTAAGGGCCAAGAGCTCAGGCAAATTCCAGCTGTGCTCTTAATGGCCATCACCTTTGTCCTGTTACCTGAGTCTCACAACACAAGAAATGTCACATTGATCAGGATTTGATCATGATTGGTGTATTTAGGAGATTTTATTAGGCTTGGTGCTGAAGGTACCTGACACAGTGGGGTAGGAGCTGGGAGGCTGCTTGCAGCTTCCAGTGTGGCAGCTTGCTTTATTTAGCTTTCTTTCTGTGCATGGGAGGGCTTTCCAGAGATCCTTCAGCTGTGTTTTGACAGGAGATTAAATAATTTTCAGTCTCCAGAGGTCTCACAAGGGAGCTTGAATTTTTCTTGTCTCAGTTGCTGCTCAGTCCTATTTGATATTTGACCCTTTCTATGTGACTGGAGTTTAATTTGTGTCCCTGCCTCGGTCTCTTGCAGCCACTCTCAGAACGGTTTGAGACTTTCTGCCTGGATCCTTCCCTGGTCAGCAAGCAAGTCAGCCTCGTGCATTTCCCACCAGGATTCCAGCCCATTCCATGCAAACCCTTGTTCTTTGACCTCGCCCTTAACCATGTTGCTTTCCCTCCTCTGGAGGACAAGGTGGAGCAGAAGGCCAAGAGTGGCCTCACAGGATACATAAAGGGCATTTTTGGATTCAAAAGTTAACCAGGAGCCCCAGAGGAACAGAGGTTTTATTCTGTATTGAAGGAAAAACTCCAAGAGGTTCTAGGACGCAAATACCTGCATCTGAAACCAACAGAGGGAAGTTTTACCTTCTTCTCCCCTGTTTGCTGTGTTTATGTCTGCACACACATTCTCTCCCAGTCTGTTAAAGACAAACACTTACTCAGAAACAAACATACACTATAAATAGCTGAAAATAACTTGGAGCACAGAGAAATTCCTTTCTGCGTGGAGAAGTTTTGTGATCAGTGGCCTGTTCAGGGCTGGTACATATCTACTTGCCATGGACCAGAGCATAGATACAATTTGATTCCTGCCTCTGCCCCATTATTTGACACTGTAATTTGGTTTTTTGATCTAGAAATTGGGGTGTAATTGGGAAACAGGCAGAAGTAGATGCAGAACTAAACCAGCAAGGTGAGGCTCCCACACAATGGCTGTGGAACAGTAGCCAAGGGGGAAACGTCTCCTTCCCCTTCAACCCAGAAGTCTCTATATTTTTTAAGACTGTAAAATTCAGAAATGACAAAATAGAGCCTCTTTACTTATCAGTAAGGGTAGGAAACGTCAATTGTTGATGGTTACTCCTGCTGTGGTGGTGAATTTGTACTCTGGGCCAATAGAATGCTTCTTTATTCATACACACACTTGGTTAAATACCTAAATACAGTATAGAACCTATTCCTGAAAGTATTTTCCTGGGAAAATACTTTCATGGGTGGCTTTAGAAATAGCTACGTGCTCTTCTTGGGAAGTTGGGTCTCTTGGTGTTCATTTTGTCTCTGATCTAAACCTTGCCTGAAAACAAGATGATCTTTTTCTGGAGTTCATCTACTGCTTTGTTTCTTATTCCTGGTCAGTAGCTACACCTGAAATGAGGGATAAGGAACAGAAGACCAGTAGGTTTGTGAGTGATAATTCATCTGTCGTGCCAGACAGCGTTTTTTATAAAGCACCCAGGTGCCATGGGGATGGGCACTTTGAAAGTGCAGATAATTTCATAATTGTGATCACTTCAGCAGGAAAAAACCCCACAGCACATGGGCAGAACTGTTCCTAAATAAAGCGTTTGGAACCAGCACTGTGCGAGTTTTCACTCAGCCTGTAGCTGGCAGGTGAAGCAACAGTTTGTTCTGGTTGTGTGGACTTTGTGTTTTTTCTCCTTTTTTAGGCATTGGAGTTAAGGTTGGAAACAGAAGGACTGTTTTGAATTATTGGGTTTTTGTTGTAATGGGGATTTTCCTTGCAAGGTGCATGTCAGATGAATGGGGAGTATTAACAATTCCCATTATTTTAATATGAATGTTTGCTTTGTTCCAAGTTGATCTGATTTGTGAGTTCTCAAAGTACAGAAGGACTGTGTACTCAGAAAGAGGTGGGAGGAGGAGGAACTTCTTGTTTCATTTTTGCAACGTGGAAACAAAATGGGAATTTCTGGTGTTGTAGCCAGTTCCCGTTGCCTCTGGATTCCAGGGGCATTTTACAGAAGAAAGGGAAGTGTACAGGTGAAAGAAATATGGAAGAATATTAATCAGATGGCAATTTCTAGAAAACTTGTTCTTGACTGGCAGCTTTCTCTTCCCCATAAAGCCTTTTAGGCAAGGAATGCCCACAGTGACCAGGCTCACCCTGTGTCCACTGAGCTGCTCTTCCCAGCTTTTGGATCAAGTCACAGAAATGTTCTCCTTTGGTTTGCACCAAATTCTGCTTTCTTTCCACGGATCTCTCTTGTGCCTGGGTTGGTTCCAGGGAAACTCCTGCTGTGGCCACCTTCTAGGTACAGTTACAAAAACCTAAGAGCCTTTGGTCTCTTTCTGCCAAACGTCCTTTGACAGATAACTGATGAGTTGGATGCAGATAAGAAATTTGAAAACAATGAAGTTTTATTCCTGACCTCTGAGGCGTGTAGTTTGTATTAGGAACACCGAGCACTCTTTGCCTCCTGAGCACTCATAGGATCGAGGTCACACCATTCCCTGGGGAATGGCCACTTAGCTCTGGAGGAGGATCTTCTGCCCCAAGGCTCAGATAACACCACTCCAAAGTGACTTGGCTTGTTTGTTTTGGTGTAATGTTAGTGGAAAAGTGAATGGAGTGGGGTTTGTGAGCAGTGGTGTAGCTTAAATCATGGAAAGTGCTGATGAGGTTCAGGAAAAGAAACATGAAAATGTAAAGACAGGGAAAAAAATTGTTACTGAAGTCACTTGTACAATGCAGACCAGCCCAGACTGACAAAACTGATGTTTTTCGCCCTGCAGTGGAGCCTGGGCTGGCACGGGGCTGCAGGGGGACAGGGCAGGCAGGTGAAGTGTCTGATGTGCAGAACAAATTCCCCTGGGCCTGCCCAGGTGTTGGGCCTGGGACACCTGGGGCAAAGCTCAGAGCGTGTTATGGGGCTTGGAAACTTCCTTATTGCGCTGCTCTTTCATGGCTGTTCCTTTAAAGTGCTTGCACTCTTTCCATGAATTAATTGGCAAGGAGGCCATGTGATTGCACTCAAAACAGGAAACTCCAGTGGAATGGTCAAGAGGATTGCTTTCAATCAACTTTTCCTCTGGAGTATCTTTGGGATTAGTACTGGAATTTTAATTACAGGCTGATCTAGCCGTGCCTGGTACCATTGCATCTATTAAAATAGGAATGAGATGTTCATCATGGCACTCACTCTACCCCCAGTGATAGACCTGTGTCTGAGCAGTGTTTATTTCTTGTTGTGCACTCTGAGGGGTTTGGTGATGTGGATGTGTCTCATGGGGGACAGAAGTGAGGTGCATGAGGCAAACTGGGCAGTTAAAGGACTGAAAGGTGGCATCTGGGATTGTAGCAGCCTGGCCTGGGAGCTACAGTCTGCCTCCTTTGAAAAAAGGGTTGGGGGCATTTTAAAAAAAGGGATGGTGTTGCTAGAAAATTGTTGCCTCAGCTAAGCTGCTCTGGCTGTGGGACATCCCAGGTGGGCAGTGTCAGGAGCTCTCTGGGGCCTTTGTCACTGGAGCAGCAGCTTGTAGCTTTGGCTGGCAGGTGCTGAATTGGGGAGTGGGAAGACCCTGTCCAACTGCAGTGGGAGTAGAATTCATTCTTGGGAGCAGTTGGATCTGCTGAGGGGTTTCTGTGCTCTCTCACAGCTCTTGTGAACTGTCCTGTCAGCACCGGTACCCTGTGGGCTGCAGCCGCGGTGTAATTGAGGTGTTGCTCACTTAAGGAGTAGTTGATTTGACACTGACTGTGGCTGCTCCTCTTTCTCTAGGAAGGTATTGCTGTTTCCAGACAAGAACAGCTGGAGGTCGGTTTTCCTGCCAAAGAAAAGCCCTCTGTGACCCGGCTGGGAGGGAGGGATGCTCGCTGGGATCCCGGCAGGAGAGGGCTGGGAGCAGCGCCAGCTCTCCCGGCTGCTCTGCCCGCTCCTCCCTCGCTGCTCGGGAAGCGCTGGGACTGC
>JAIXNV010001011.1:0-15316 GCA_020917445.1 Riparia riparia
CGTCTCCCTCCTTCCTGCAAGGGCCTGCTAAAGCTTCCAGCGTTCCTTTCCGGCCACCCAGTGTGGGAAGCACATGCAGAGCTCAGAGGATCATGGAATAGCTTGTGTTGGAAAAGGCATCCAGGGTCATCCAGCTGTTAACCCGGCACTGGCTAGGCCACCGCTTAAACCATGTTCCTCAGTGCTACAATCGACGTGTCTTTTAAACACCTCCAGGGATGGGGACTTGACCACTTCCCTTGGCAGCCTGTTCTAATGCATGGCCATCCTTTCCATGAAGAAGTTTTTCAGAGTACCCAATCTGGTGTGACTTGAGGCTCTCTTGTCCGATCACTTCTTGCTTGAGAGAAGAGACTGACCCCCACCTGGCTCCACCCTCCGTTCAGGCACTTGTAGAGAGCAATATGTTCTCCCCTGAGTCTCCTTTTCTCCAGGCTAAACACCCCCAGTTCCCTCATCTGCTTCTCATTGGATTTGTGCTCCAGAGCATTCCCCAGCTCCACTTCCCTTCTCTGGACACGCTCCAGCTCCTCTCAGTCTTCCTTGTAGTGAGGGGCCCAGAACGGGACACAGGGTCTGAGGTGTGGCCTCACCAGTGCTGAGTACAGGGACGAACCTTGACCCAAATCTACTCATTTCTACTGTACACAGTGTTGCCATAATCACCTGAGAGCACTAGTACTAGCCCGTTTTTTTCAATGGCACAAGTCATTGCACATCCTCTGATTCTTCTTTAACCAAATGTGGCCTAAACCGAAGGCAGAACTGCATTCTCCAGGATCCCACCCAACACAAGTTCATCTGAATACTCACCAGCCACAGGTGGCTACGTAATACCAACACAAGTACCATCAGGACCTTAGCTTCCATAGCCACTCCAGTAGAAATTAATATCCAATGTCCATTTTTGAAAAACCAGAGACCGCTATTTCTTACCAAAACAAAACTTATCCTCCTAAAATGGAAGGTGTGAAATGTAGAACAACTTGTACTTGTGGGTCCCTTCCAACTCAGAATATTCTGTGAATCTGTTAAAAAATACCGTGAAGTACCAAAGCGTTGTATTTGCAGAATGTGTCTGCTGTTGGAATTTAAAGTATTTGCTCCTATTTAATGACCTATAAACAAGGATGTCCATGTGAGGATTCCTCCATAGACTTTTCCTTTTTCTTGCCCTCAGAAGTCCAGTTTTGGGAAGTCTGTGTACAGGCATGGCACGGGGCCAGATCCCACAGCCATGCATTTTCAACCACACACCCACCAAAGCAAATGGACACAGTGTGAAATAAAAAGCAACTGCTTAAATCTGTCTGATCTGAGGCTACCATAGCCACCTCCCTCTTTTCCTTCCTTCCCCTCTCAGAAGCTGACATCTGTCCTCCAGCTGAATTTGAGGAGCCTGATTTCAGTTCAGTTTAGAGATGACCCTGTGTGTATATATATAGTATAATAGGCAGCCTTTGGGCTGCCTATTATACTATATATATACACACACACACACACAATATATATACCTATTATACTATATATATACACCTATATGTACCTATATATACCTCATCCCCTGCCATTCAACAACAGACTGAAGTTATTCCAAACAGCCTAGTAAATTGGGGAACAACAACAAAAGCAGACACATTCTATGATATCCAGAAATGGTATTTTTATCATTAATCACCTGTTTTTCTTCCAGGAGACAGAAAATTTATTTCTTGCTAATTGGAGTGCACTGGGAGCTACCCAGCAGCTTGTCAAAAGCAAATGTGATCCCCTCCTCAAGACACAAAAACCTTAAAGAAAATTTCAGTGATATTTTGATAATGCTCTTGTGCAAGTGGTTTTTATGTTTTCTTTTTTTTTTTTTAATTAAATAGACACTGTCTAATTATCTCAGAATAATCCTATGAACATCAAACACTCTGCAGCTACAACCAGCTTATTTGCAACTATAATTAAATCCTTGCACAATGCTACCTTTATGAGCTTTCTGATGAGGTTGGTACTTCTCATAAATAAAATCAGTAGCACTGGCACACTTTCTGCTCTCAGGTTCCCAGCGCATTTTACTGCACAGATCTATAAGATCACCTAAGTCAATTGCCTGTACAAATATGGTCTTGTCAAAAACAGAACAGAAAGCCTTTTGGGGGAGTTCATTACCTTTTTTCCTGGGAAAGCAGTAATTGGAAATTCTATTTTAAATAGGTAACTGGTTCCATTTCATATCCAAAGATTAATTCCTCCTTTCGTTGCTATAAGTGCCTAAAATACTTTATCAGCGCCTTAAATCTAGCGCATTCTTTCTCAGCTATTAACAGGAATCTCACTGCTGCTAAGCAATATGAGAATGGATAGGGGGACCCTGCACTCCAGAGGAAGAAGCCCACATTGCTGGCAGTGCCTCTGTTACTAATTCCCGATGATTTGCTCCATTCAGGATCTCAGCTGACAGCGTGAACCATTTGGTACTGCAGCATGGATTTTGTTCCCATGGAGCCTGTGAGCCTCTCTGTGTTTGGCCATCAGCTGACAGGGATACACCGGCAAGTCTCAAGATGGCCTGAGGTGCCTGTCACAGAGCCATATAAACTGGGATTTTCCACAGGGTGTGAGGTAGGAATTTGAGGTGACATTTTCACAGGCAAGGCAGCCACAAACTTGGTCTCTTTTATCTTAATACATGCCAGCTTCATTCCCTGGAATCTTGGTCTGCTGTGGTTGGCTCACCTCTGCAGAAATACCAAAATAACTCCTTCATGGCTGGGAGTGGAGTCACCAAACCACCTTTCAATGCTGGCCTCGGCAGTGCCCCACAGAACATTATTTCATTCAGCAGAGCCAGATTCCTAACCCAAGGCTTAAATGCCATGAAAGCAGAGTGACACGACTCTTCTGTATGCTCCCACATGTCATTAGCTTTTATAAAAATGAATTAGAATATCAAGGAAAGGAAAAAAAAAAAGAAAACATATAAATATTTAAACAAAGACTAGAAAGTGAATAGAAAAAAAAAAAAAAAATAGCCACAAGAGGACGTAACAAACACTGTATGCCTGAAAAACAAGAACAAACCCTGCGTTTACTTGTGGTATTTAATGAGAGAAACAAAAAATTCCACTGATTTCATTGAGAGCAGAATCATACCTTGGCTTGAAGCCTGAGAGTTTGCAAAACAGGATTCCAATATTTTCCATTTGAAATAACCCTTCCATATTGAAATTTCACTATCACTCATCTGCCAGGGCTTCATCCAGCTTTAAGGACTTAAATGGCCATAACAAAACTCTGTAACTTCTCTCTTTACAGCTAAGTTAAGTCTTTAGTCTCATTTATGAATATTAAGATCTCAGCATTCAAAGAAGCTCACTGATTTTCTTTGAGGAGTCTGTGGACTATTTTAGCCTTGAAAGGTAACTAAGAAAAGCAAGGATATGGACAACAGGCTGCCATTCACCACAGAAACGGACTCCTCCTTTGAAAAAAGTGTTGGATGCCTGCACATCAGAACTGTTCAAAAGCACTGCAGACATAATCAGGAAAAAAACCCCAAAATCCAGAACTGGAACAAGACAGAAAGGAAAAGATATAATGTGGAGAGAGACATCTGTCCTAACAGGTCAGCATTATAAAGAAGACAGAAGAAAAAGATATAACAAACAGGTTCTGCCACTGGATTTCACCAAATTCATTGCTAATGTTTGAACCTTCAGTGCCAGATTAATACCCCTTCAGGTAAAGTCTGCTGTCTCTCCCCTGTTCAGTCATTAATACAGCAGAGGTCGGTGCATCTCTGAGAGAGGATTTCTTGACAAGAGTAGTTTACACTGTGTATGTTCAAAGCAAGGTCTGCCTCCCAATATCCCCTCCTTTGTGTGAATGCCCTGACAGCAAAACTACACACTCAAATTGTTGGGTTTTGGGGTTTCCAATGAATTCTTGTTTCACATTCCATCTTTATTCAGAAGGAGCCTGAGCCCATGCAGGTCACAGCAACCCAAACCCCAATGCGGAAGACACTAAGCTCAAGCGTGTGAGACCTCTCACAAAGGAGGAAGCAACTGCACCCACCAAATCCGCAGTCTTCTCAGTCAGAACCTTCCCAAGAGGCTAGCTCTTTGCTTCCCTGAAACTGAAAGTTAGCATTTTCTTCAAATCCCAGAAGGGAAAAAAAAACCAAAAACAAACACCCCCCCCCCCCCCCAAAAAAAAAAAACCCCAAAACAAAACAACAACAACAACAACAACAACAAAACACACACACAAAAAAACCCCCAAACACAGAACCAACAACAAAACAAAACAAAACAAACCACGTTTAGTAATTGGACAAAAAAGGCATGACTGTTGCTCCTGGGTTTTCAGCTGTTCAGATGGGCAGTGAAATTAAAAGGATTCTTTCAAATAGTCTCACCCAGGTGTCAGTTAGCTGGGAATTTGTTCAAAGGCTTCAGGTATTGACACAAACCCAGTTATGGTTAATGTATTCAGTAAGTTGGTTGCAGTAAATTTATAGGAACGGATACAAGAGTGCAAATGCAACAGTTTGTCTGTTTTCATATAGCTAATGCCAGTCCTATCAATGGTCCAGAAAAGTTGTGCCTTCCTTCAACCTTGCCTCTTCCAAAATGTGAAGGTCTTGGTAGGTGCTAACAGATCATTCTATTATTATTATTATTATTATTTTTAGGTGTCAAAGATAACCACACCCTGCAGAGTGAGGTGGCACTCTGTCCTCTCCCTTCCTGCTAAATAGCTCCCATTATCTAGGGCAGTAATTTACATTCATTATGAAGTGATTTTCAAGAATCATGTGGAAACTTTGGTAAACTAGATGCGTGACAAAGGCTGGGGCAAGGAGTGGTTTCTTATAAACCTCATATAGTTAAACAAGGCCAAGTGCATGGTCCAAGTGCTTGGTCATGGCAAACCATACTACCAACACAGACTGGGGGATGGATGGATGGAGAGCAGCCCTGGGGAAAAGGATTTGAAACAGCTGGCAGATGAAAAATTGGACATGATTCAGCAATGTGCACTCACAACACAGAAAGCCATCTGTATCCTGGGCTGCTACAAAAGCAGCATGGCCAGCAGGGCAAGGGGATTCAGCCCCTCTTCTTCACTCTGTTGAGACCTACCTGGGAGTGCATCCAGCTCTGGGGTCCTCAGAACAAGAACAAGAAAGACATGGATCTGTTAGAGTGGGTCCATAGGAGGGACACAAAGAAGCTTAAAGGGCTAGGGAACCCCTCCTTTGAAGGCAGGCTGAGAGAATTGTGGTTGTTCAGCCTGGAGAAGAGAAGGCGCAGGGAAGACCTTAGAGCACCTTCCAGTACCTAAAGGGGGCTACAGGAGAGATGGTGAGGGACTTTTTACAAGGACATGCAGTGATCAGACAAGGGGAAATGGCTTCAACCTAAAAGAGGGCAGGTTTAGATTAGATATTAAGAAGAAATTCTTTAATTTGAGGGTGTTGAGGCACTGGCACAAACTGCCCAGAAATACTGTGAATGCTCCATCTCTGTGTTCAAGACCAGATAGGATGGGGCTCTGAGTAACTTGATCTGGTGGAAAATGTCCCTGCTCATGTTAAGGGGGTTAGACTGGATGATCTTTAAAGCTTCTGACCTCAACCATTCTGTCATTCTGTGATTCTAAGAAATGCTACCAGTAGCTGAAGCTCCAACATAATTCACACACTCTACATGTTAAATGGTCTTGAAATAACACAACCTGAAGTCTTTGTTCATAAAGTTTTTTCTCCATGTAGTTTTGTAGTGTTACAACCACTATAGGTCTGCTTTTCTCACTGTACCCGTATATATGTTGAGCTGGTTTAACTAAGGAGAGACACAGACTGCAAGACACATATTTACATATTTTGAATAAGTATCAGCTGCTTCTAAACTTCCCCCCCCCCCCCCACATGTTACCCAGCCCATATAAGATGAAATTCATCCCAAATCTGACTGCTGGGTGATGCTGTGAAATGAAAAGATGATTCGGTTTCGCTTTTGGCCATTTGCATAGATAGTATTACTGAGAGTTTGAATCCCTTTCAATTCTGTTTTCAGCAAACTCCATAGCGAGGATAAACTCTGTACTTTGTGCACACAGTGAAGCTCAGTAACAAGTTTGTACTTGAAAACAACTTCAAACTCATCTGGGAACCTGGGCACACCCAGTATTTTATTCTTCTGAATTCTGCCACACACCGCCCACTGTGGATTTACAAATTGGTGTCTAATTGGCAAATAACTAAGCAGACACCTAGATTCCCTTTTTTGTGTTGTGAAAGAAGAAACTGTCTTTCTCATAACCAGTTGCCCTACATCTTAAAGGCACTGTAGATTTTATCTGGACTAAAGGATTTTGCCAGCTGAAGTCCTGCTAGCACAGGTTTCTGCTGGTGGTTTTGAAAAGCTGCCCAGAAAAGTGCCTCAAAACAGCCATGAAGAATGGTGGGAGATATTACAGTGATGTCTAACAAGACTCTCACCATATAACACACTGAGGGCTAGCATGAAACCTTATTTCTTAAGTTCTTAAGTTCTTCAACTGAGTTTGTTCTAGGTGAGTAGTTAAACAGTTCTGTCATTTTTAGTGTTTGAAAAGTTTTTTAGAGTTTGAAATAGGTGGTATGTGCTAAGTTTTCATTTTGTTGGTATAAGCTGCACACACATTTGGAAATTTTTTTCAGTAACATTTCAGCAAAATTTTTCTGTTACAAACTTGACCTGAAAACCAGCTGTTTTTAATATCTTGGAGAAGTAATGTATCCTCATGCACTGATATTAAAAACAGCTGATATTCTCACTTATGCAGTAAAAGAAAAAATAATTTGATGTAGTACTAACACCTAACACACTCTTTCAACAGTATTAAACTAAAACTTTGACATTCTCTGTCATTCTTTTTCCTTCAACAAAAAACAACTAATTTGTTAGCAAAAGTGCCGTGATTTCATGGAAATGTTTTTGTTTCAACAGAGGACACTTCTGAGAGAAAATTATAAATATGGAAAATCCCTCTGACTTGCTCAAATTAGCAAAAAAATTGTATCTATGTTTAAGGGCAGATTATATACATATTTAAGGAAGGAAAGCAGAAGCCTACTGCTGGTAAATATTTATACAGTCACATTTAGATTTGAATTTAAAAGAAAGTGTCAGTGATACACAAAGAAAGAGTGATGTAGTTTTTACAGGGATGTGACAATTTTGAGTTACATTTCAGCTTTCCAATGGACCTAAAGGGGTTAAACAGGAGTAAACACTAAGGTGACAGTTATAAACTATGTCTTGGAAGAAGCAGTAAAGCAACGAGCTCAGGCACTGCAATTCTTAACACAAGTGTGGCTGCTGCAAAGGCTGTTTGCTATATGCTACTACATCTTTTCCAGAGCACATGAACAATGTTTGCAACGTGCTACCTGGTGGCAATGCCCTGCCAAGATTGACTTTAGTATCCGAGCCCTGAGAAGACAGTCATGTCCATGAAGTACTGCAAAATCTCAGCTCCTACTGGGAGCAGCGGGGCTAAGAAGCTCAAGAGAAGTGCAGGGCAAGATTTCTCCAGCAACCCTTCCAAATCTTGGGCAGTTGAAAAATATCCTGCAGTCCATCCTGCAGGCACGGCTGGAGCTTCAATAACAGGTATGCAGCACCTGAGAGATATCCCTAGCATGGTTTTCTCATTCCTTTGAGTTAATTTATGTCCTCAGAGGACATGGTTACACAGGCATTGTTTTGAATGGCAATAGTGCCCCATGGAGCTCCCATTCCCATTGCAAATTCTCAGGCCGGTGTTATCCCTTTACTGAGCCAAATCAGGTGCGTGTGTGTGTGTCTGCAGCTGCAAGGTAAACTGATCTGGCTGGAAAACAGCCTATTTTTTTCTGAATCATCCCAAGCTGTGCCCGTTCCACCACTTGGCTCACAACCTCACTGTGCAAGCTGCTGCAAGGGTGGTTTGGGCAGGCAATGGGAACAAGAAGCCATGAGCAGAGCAGTAGGAATCAAGCCCATCAAGCATCTTAGGCAGAACTACCACCAAATGTGAAACCATGGTCTGGCACTGTATGTGTTGCGAAGAAATTAAGAGAGCCACAATAGTGTGCAAACAAGTGTGCAAGTGTACAAACCCTCGGCACAGACTCGCCCTTGTGCAGGACACTATAGGCCAAACCCTAAATCCCTCACAGCTGTTACAGAAGTTTTGGGTCCACACAAAGAAAAGTGGGAGGAAATCAGAACTGTAACTAAACTCAGTGAATTTAGGTCACCATTTAAAAGATTTCAGGAAGGGAAGTTCTCATATCTTGGTAAGGGGAGAAACAGCATAAGTTATGTACCTCACATGTACATAACTTGCAATTAGCTTCATCTGTGCATGACAAGCCAGGCCAGCCTGACTTCTAGTTTAGCAATTAGTAAAATGTTTTAAATAGAGTATACACTCTTTGAAGTCTGGAGCTTGGACCCTTATTTAGGTGCCTTCAGGGCAGGTTTCTGATCTATTCTGGCAGTTTCCTCTTAGGAGGAACTGAATCCCATCTTAAATGTGCATAAGAGCTGGCCTGGATGAGTACAGCTGGCTCAGAGGCAGGGATGGAGGTGTTGGGTGAAACATGTGGCAGCTCACCTGGGAGATATAATGTGCAGTGCCATGGGGTGGGTAACAGCTGCTGCTATGCCAACATGCAACTGAGAAAAGTGTGAATGAACAGAATCCCCAAATACACCTGCAAAGGCATTTGCCCCAAAGCAGGTCACACTAAAGAGGAAAATAACAATAATGATTGCTTAGGAGATGGCCATCAGCTGGATTAAAGAGTAACCAGGAAATTACCGAGAGATTTCTCAAGTAAAACAAAAAAGAAGTCAGCTTCAAAAGAAGTCTAAACAAAGCATTAAACTTCACGAAGAGGGAAGAGAAACCTGGCCTGACAATGCCAAGCATCATGCCATGGGGTATGTGAGTTATGGATGCCTGTAGCTCTGTGCACCTGGGAGAGGGTTGAAATTTTGGGGAGTTCTCATAGAAGGGTGTTCAAGCATTTGTCAGTGTTTGTTAACATTCTGATTTATCTGTTGTAACACTGGTGCAGATTCCATACGTGTAGCACACTGACCACCATGTAATTATGTGACATTAATAAATTAGTAACCAATTATTAATGAATCCCTGTGATTAAAACCACATGGGTGGAGCAGTTTTTCCCTGTAATGGGAACTAGCAAATCCTACCCTTGTCCCACTGGCAAAAATGCAGACTGGAGTGGAAGTAAGGCTGAAAAACTTTAATGCCAGTGTATTCATGCAGTTTATCTCTATTCAATCCTTTTGGAATTCTGAATTCCTTGACAATTCTGGATTTTTTTCCTACTCTTTCTCGAGCAACATTTCATAGTGATTATGGCAGGCACATATCAGTTATCCTAGATCATATAAAAGTGTCTATGTGGTAGGAATTTAGCTCTGTAATGATACTTTTCTACTGTACACCCCTCCCCCATATTTGAAAAATATGTTTTGGGCCTGCTTGAATGTTCTGATGTACTTCCTCATGTAGGAAAGTATAAGATGTGAACTTCACTAAATGTGTTTCTTTTGTCTCACATCAAAACCTAATTTTCTCCATCATTACTAAATTTGATGATGGTCAGAAGACAGTTTTTCCATGCCTAGTTAGAACTGCAGTTTTAGCATTTTAATAATTTGTTTTTAAATCAGCACTTCACCAAGAAGTATCAAAGGATTTCAGTATGTGGTTATGCCCATTTCCTCTGTGTTTACAACAGAAAACCTTTCATAAATACAAAATAATTTAAAACAAGCATTTTTGGTTTAGACTGGGGGGGGTTGACTCATTGATACCAGATCTGTGCTACAGCATCATCTAAGAGTATAAATTTCATCCATATGAAGTGCCAGCCCACAATACCACTTCTGTAATGTTAAAGCATAGGACATAATGTTTACACTCATGCTATGGTCCCTGGTTCTGGCAGATGGTACCTGATCAACTGTAAAATATGCTTGGACAAAATTATCTCTGCAAAATATGCATCGTGCTTCGGCTGGCATTATGAGTTTGTATGGCTGTGTGTCAAGTAACTGCAGTGGTTCTGATCCTGTACTTTGTGCCCTAGGACCCAGCCTTTCATCATGTGGGACTATGGCCTTGGATGGTCCCATTGTTCGGGCTCCATGAACTGGGCTCCCACCCTCAATAAGATGAAGGGCTTTTTGTGTTCATGAAAGCCAGCCTGTTTTCCACCACTGCATCATCTGGTCTAATAAATGATATTACTTCTCACTGTAGGCATTGCTTCTCACCTGTAGCCACTTGATAGTTCAAAAGTTTCCCACCCTGACATGACATTTCTGTATTCTCTCTATCACCAGAATAGTATGTGAGAAGAAAATGTCCATTATATAAATAAGTTCCTATCACAACAAGGAAACTTCCTCAGGAAGGAGCTTTCAACTGGATTGCTCCCGCTGTATTTGTCTAGGTGGAAAGCTGTGCCTCCTTATACACCTCATTATTTCCAGGGAACTCTGTGAGGATGGTGCTGTTTCAAAAATAAGATTTCTGGCTCTGCCTGCAATACAAACACCACACCTGTTTGTAAATCAGTCAAATAAATGTATGACTGTCCTGGAGAGAAAGTTGAACTGCTTTTTCAAGATTTGTTTATTAAAAAAAAAAAAAAAAGTGTGGCAAATACTGAAAAGCAGAAGTTCAGAAAATGACCTTGCACATGGGTTGGTTCATGTTACAGTTGAAAGAACATGTCTAAATAGGGATATCTAAATAGCAGAACTCCTGTTTAAAATTGGAAGGCAGAAGTGACTGAATGAGCAGTCATCTCTTTCAAAGATGCTGACTGCAAGCAACTGCATTTCCATCAACAGCGTTAACGGTGATAAAATGTACCCACTCTAAGTATGTTGACATCATTTGTGAACACAGAATGCTTGGAGGAAAACAACATTTTTGTTGAACTGGTACACGTTTTGTGTACTTTTCTATGTAGATAATGACCTAGAAGCTTGATGACAGAGGCAAGAGCAAAATATCTTGAAACAACTGAAAATATTATGCAGTCTGATATAATTTGTCTTGGTTCTGCTACTCAATCACTCAACAGTCATTTTTTTCCATGGTGTTTCCATACATTTTATTTTCACAACAAACAGCAGATGTCACCGGGACTTATCTTAGAAATTGATCTAAGCAGCAGCCCTGCAGGCTAAGGAAGTGGCATGAGAAGACACTTCAGCATGATCTTCAGCATTACAATATGAAAGCTTTTGAGGGTCCGTCTCTGACAAATGGACCCTCTAACATTTCTCAGGGTAAGACATCCTGTTCAAATACTCAGTTCTTCCAGCACACAGCCTGGCCACTGCATCTAACCAGAACAGATGAAGCATCATTTCCTCATGGTGCAACTCTCCACTACAGTGGTTACACAGCTCAGACGTCAGAAGTCAAACTTATGATTCCGTGAATGAAACATCTATCACTTATCTGTTGAGTGCTGAACATTTGAATCAAAAAGAGACATGGCTATGGTTTTGCTCTGTTTGAATGAAAGAGAACTTAATGTAAATTTGGTGCATCAACTTCACATTTTGATTTGATTCAGTTTTCCCAGTAAAGACTGGAGGAAAAGGAGCTGTGCCTATTAGGCATGCCTACTTCAGTGATTTTCAGTGATTAATTCTGCTTGTTCTTTCACCTTCCCTCTTTGCATCTATGGTCCTCAGCATTTTATTTTGGGTGTTTTTCTGAATTATTTAATGGAGGTGAAATGACTTGCTACTGAAGTTTTGTGAGGAGAACCAATTTTTTCCTCGTAGTAAACCACTCATCATCTGTGATGAGCAAAATGCAAGAGGAAAAACTGTCTCTTTACAGGTGACTGCTCTAGAGATATAGCTGTAGCTCCTTGATCCATTTTATTTTATTAAAAAACCTGGCTTAACAAGCAATCAGCCCTGTATTTTGCCCTCATCTGTGTTGCCTTCTCATATACATGCTTTCTCATCTGTATCAGTCCTGTGGAGCTGTGATATACATTGGATTGCCAAATAATTAACTTTAATAATAAGCCATAATTCCTGTTAATTTTCTTCCTTGTAATGCATAGTCTGAATTACAGTGGCATTGGCAACTGAAGGAGCAAGGCACTGCAGACTAGATGTGGGAACACAGAGCTATGAGACAAGCACCTGGCAGCAAGGACAAGAACTACTTAAGCCACTTTTGTTATCCTAAAAAATACCTGATGTTCTCTAACCAGATGAGATATGGAGAAGTATGATCCTCCTCAACAATAACTGTTCTCTCTGTCACACATTTATGCCAAAAAGCCCCATGATAAGCACTGTGTGAGCTTGACTCTCCTCCTTAAGTAAACTTAGCACAGTAGAGCGATAGCTCTTAAATGTCTCTATTTTCTCTCTCTTTAACCTGTGATTCACTCTTCTTGCTTTTTTCTCCATGATCCACCCTTCCACACACATTGCACTACAGAAACTGCTACGCAAATTGTGTTCCTACATTACTGAGGGTTTTTTAAAGTCGCGCTCATGAGGAATAGTTGCATCCTCAGCTAAACAAGAGGTTTAAAAACAGAAGTTACTGAAATATGAATGTACATATGGTATCTTTCTGACTTTAAATACTCTGTATAATTCTTGCCTCAGCAGTTGTACTGGTGCAGAGTTTACTATTAAAAACATCCAAAAGTGATGGGGTTTTTTTACTGTTTCTGATGTTCAGTTCATAGCTGTAAGGATCAGGCTTTTCCCAAGATGCCAAGTTTTCCCATATGCCTTGAAATGAACAATACTAGAAAGCCTTTACAGACTGATTATAATGGAAAATTGCAAGGTCTTTCCCTTTTTTCTTTCCTCAGCTTTCAGAATCCAGCTCTACTTCTCCTGAAAGCAGCTCCAATCTATCATTTTCTCTGCTCTATTTTCAATGTTTAAAAGGATGCATGGAAGGACACTTGACTCTGTCTTCTACTGAGCATCATTTAGGTCATTACAGGGTTTTTTAAAAGGCTTAAACTCATCTAAAATATGAATATGTGTCAATTACGGCAGTTGCACAGTACCAGTAAAGCAGAGTCAGAATTTCTGAACAGGAATGACTAAAGTGCCTTCGGTCTCCTTGACATTCTGACTTGGGTGGCCGAGCCACTCATCAACATCTATTAAACTATTAGGATTTAATGACATTGCCACAGAAATTATGGTCTTTGGCTGCACTAGAATTTACTACACATTTGTAACTAAGTATCTACCAGGGAAAAAAAAAAAAAAAAAAAAAAAAAGGCAAGCAGGATGTGCATTGCTCTCATGGAGATGTGCCACAGCACTGTAAGGTCTACCAGCATGCCGAGGCTCTGGTAGCTCACTCAGAAGCAGCATGGCCAGGCACCCAGCTGGGTGCTGGGTGGGAAGCTGAGGACACTGTCTCAAGCTGTCATCCTCTGCCAGGGGACCAACACCCTCAGACATATTTCGTATTTTGAGTGGATGCTTGTAAATCAGCATGTTTGGAATTCTTTAGAAGGTCAGCTGACTACCAATTTCCTGGATGTACATTTGGCTTGGAATAGTCCTCCTGTCCTTGTAATTATTTTGGTTTTACATGCAATTACTTGTACACTTCCTCCTTTTTTATTGCTTACATGTTTAACTTTAAAGTTGTTCCTGGTAGCTCTTTTCTAGAGAATTAGGAATACTGAGTCTTCAAAAGATAGAGTTTGGTCATTCTGCAACATTAGCCTTAAAATTAAATCAAACAAACAAAAACCCCAAACAAACAAAGCCTTTGGGGCTTCTCTGTAGAAGTCCCAATAATTGCCAACTTTGAGCTATTTTAGGTGTGATTAAAAATCCTCCTGCTCCTGATTACTTTTAGACAGTTTGATGCAAACATTATAGAGTCAGGACTCTCTAGGGTCCCTGTTAGGAACAATGCTTTTAACGTAAAATAAATAAACTATATTAGAGACACCAGGTAAATCTGCTTCAGTTCTCCCCAGTAGCCTTTTGTACCTCAAAGATCTCAGTGGGATATACCCTGAAGTTTACAGGATATGTACTTTCATGCCCAAGATACGGAAAGTAGGAAGATTCCTCTGGAGAAGCCCATTGATGGGCTTTTAATCTATTGTCTCTGCTCCCACCCTCTGGGTTTTGACATTCTGCTTAAGGTTTCGGACACATTTTTGCGGATGCTTTTTGTTTTGGCATATACACCAGATAAAATAGATTGAGTTTGCCTCTTCCTAAGCCAGTGTGGGTGATACTGGTATTGGGGTGAGATGCCACTTTGGTGCACCCTAGCTTTGTTGAGCTTCCACCGAATCAACTTTTAAAAAAGTAATTTTCTTTCCCTTTTTCTTTGTGATTTTGCACTTGTCCAGTTTTCTAATATTTCTGTTGGTGACATCTGCAAAAAGTGCTTTTTAATCATATCCTGAGCAAGGATACAATACAAGAGTTCTTGACAATACACACACACATATACAGGAGTGCAGCAAGGAGGGGGGAAAAAGCACTAAATGGATGTGAAAATGCTACCACTTTTTTTTAAAAATTTTTTTTTTTTATTTTGTGTGTGTGTGTGTGTGTGTGTGTGTGTTGTGTTGCTTTCAGGTATATTTAGTGTTGGGAAGATTTTGGAAAACTTTATGGGAATAAGCCACGAATTACCTAGCACATCTTTTGCCAGGCTTTAGTAAAATCTACAAATAAATCTATAACCTTTCCATCCTCCTACCTGCCCTTTCTGACATGAATATGTCTCAAAATTAGAATTTATTTTTGCAAATAATAATGTGAAATCACCATTCTATATCTAGGACTTTGAAGCTCATACCATAGGACAGCATAGAACATAGAATAGTTTGTGTTAGAAGGGACATTTAAAGGACATCTAGTCAACCCCACCCCCCCGGGATAAGCAGGGACATCTTCAGTGAGATCAGGGTTGCTTAGAGCCCCATCCAGACTAAATTCAGGCAACTGTGCAGCGTGGCCAGCAGCTTCTCCTAACCTTCCACAGCCCATTTCCACTGTCCAATTTACTGGCTAAGTTATCATTTGTGCTTGAAAAGGAGACAATTATTCCGGAACATCTGAAAGCCACATTTTTATCTGCAGCTCTGTTTTGCATTCTATTTACTGCTTCTACTTATTTCTGCATGGTACCATCTGGACTCCATCCCCTTCCTACTTCCTCATGATTTGCAATTTCCTAAGTTCCTGCACATATTTTTTTT
>JAIXNV010001013.1:0-15306 GCA_020917445.1 Riparia riparia
AGCTTGCAAGGTGCTCTGCTCTCCCTCAGCTCCTCTCTGAGAGATGCTAATCCCAGCTCTGCACCTCAGGGCACAAGTAGCACTGCCTATGCATGGGCACACAACTGATGTCGGCCTGGAATGGGGCATAGGTTTTAATACCTTTTAGTTTCATAATATACAAGCAAACCTCTGTTATCTGGGTCACTTAAGTACTTTTAAGAAGTGGCAATATTTTCCCTCCAGGAACAAGAATTTCCTGGATCTACTGGATTCTTCTACCGATGGCAGGAGAAGAAATACTGATCTTTCCCTCTACCTTTGCCACCAACATTCAGTCTAATAATCCATGGCCCTCTTCCTTCAGGTGTTTCCAGCTCTCCTGTTTAAATGGCCATGTGTAAGGGCTTTTCTTCATACAGAGCAGCTGGATCTATACCCTTCTTTTTGCTCCCAGATTTCCTCCTGCAGCTCTTCTCTGGTCATTCCAATGCATCTCCCTTGACTGACTTCATGCTTTGAGCTTTCCAGAGTAGTCCAATTCTTCAGAAGTTTAAATAACACCTTAGTCAGTGTCTTAATTGTATTTGTATCTTATATATCACTTCTTCTTACGTCTTGAAAATTTTTCCTGTTTGGAAACCACTTGTGGGTTGTGGACATGTCAGATATTGCTGGGATGTCACAAGGAGCTGAGGGAAGTGTTTTGATGTTTATTAAATTTTATCATGTTCACATTTTTTATGTTGTCCACAAAGAGAAACCTTTCTGTGCCTCTGAGTCTCACCAGTTCCTGGTCCCTCCAAGGACACAAACCGGAGGAGTTGTGGTTCCCACTCCAGAGGCACTTGGACCAACTCCATAGCCAGAGCAGAGCTCCCTTGTCCCAGAAAGTCCCTGGCAGTGGAGGGATGAAGGAAACAGGACAGGCTGTGGGGATCAGGTGCAGGGCAGAGCCAGGGAGAAGAATGACTTTTGTATTTGATGGAGCTGTGCCTTCCCTTGGGTTTGTTGGCTGACAATAAATGAACATCCCTCTGTCTGGGACAGCTCCTTCTCCAAGGGAAGCAGGTGGGAGTTGGAGCCCAGGAGCTGAAACCTGCAGATCCAGCCTGGGGTGGAGGGAGCTCAGATTTGCACAAGGCTGCTCTGAGTCCCAGGGCTTGGATTGGGGAAATGGTGAGGTGGGAGTAAAGACGGAGTCTGATTGATTGTCAGTCATAAAGGGTCTTGATTTTTGTATCTATTCAAACTGCATTAGAATATGCTTGGATTCAGTGTCAACTGGTGTTAAGGGTTAAGTTTTCCTGTAGAATTTTTCCCCACCAGGAGTTGCTAGGAAACTTAAGTACCGATAGTTAAAGGATGCTTAACTTAACAAAAAGAAGGTGATCACTTTGTTTTTTGGGGAAGGGAGGAGGCTCCCAGAGAGCTGTGGGGGTGGAGGGACACTACTCTCTCAGTCTTCCGGAGAGCACGGATCGGACTGCATCGGGCGACTGCTTGCTGCTTAGAGTCCACAGCCAACGGAGGAGTCTAGATCGGGAAATTCTATCATCTCTGTGGAGCGTCTTCCTTCGCTGTCCTGCTGGATTTTAGGTCAGCCCGGCTCCAGCCGCTGCGGGCTCCCCGGCACTGCCCACCTTGCCTGCCAAGGCACCCCCTGCCTGCCGAGGACAGTCCACTGCGCCCAGCTTCCAGCCATCAAACGCCGGAGCTTCCACCGTTTTGCCCTCAGGGGTTCTTGGTTCTGTTTTCTTTTTACTATTATTACAATTGCTGTTGTTGTTGTTGTTGTTGTTGTTTGTCCTGTTATATTTACTAGTAAAAGACTGTTATTCCTTTTCCCCATAGCTCTGACTGGAAAGTTTTCTTTAATCTTCCAAATTATAATAACACGGAGGGAAGGATTTTTGTATTCCTCATTTGCCTCTGCCTCTCTCCTTAGGAAAAAAATCTGTCTCTCTTTCAAACCGAGACAGAATTTTGGCGCCCAAATCGTGGGGCTCGAGGGCATTGAGAGAAAAAGGAATAACAGTTCTTAAGTGCCTACATTGTTGTGTACTGGGTATCATGTTGTCTGCCTTAACCTGGTTTGGGTGGCTTGTGGGTGTGGCTGTATTCCTCCCATTTGCAGGCCCTTTTCTGAACATGGGCCCTGTCACTTAGGTTACTGTGGCTGTCATCCAGTTTGCTGTATGGGTTAACAAGGTGAGGAATTCGTGGTTTTTTAGTTTCCTCTGGAAAGCAGGCACATGGATTCAGGGTTATCATACACTAACTGTGTGTTTCTGGAGTTATTTTAATAACGGTACCTACTGTGAAGAAATGACACCAGGGGAAATTTTTTTACAACCCTTCACCCAGCTCTTTGGGCCTACCCCACCAGTTTTTGAAGGGTTCAAATTTCTGAATATTAATGACATAACACAGTGGATGGTGCTGCTGGTATGCCTGTTCTGTTTAGTATTTAGAGATAAGGGGAGACTGACCTGGATAACCACCCTAATACCTAACATAGGGAATAAGGATACTGCCCCACAGCCTGAGCCCATCCCACAGCCTGACCCTGCCCCACAACCTGACACTGCCCCACAGCCTGCCTCAGGAATAAACCACCCAGATTTGGTGAAGGAGATCCGTGAGATGGGCCAGATGCTGAGGGAGTGCCTTTCTCCTGTAGTAGCCTCATTAGCCCTAGCTGCTGGGAAACCCTCCCCCTGCCCCGACAAAGGAGAGTCTGATGGTGCAGCAGCAGAACCCACAGACGTTACAACAGTCCAGGTTCCAGCTGAACCACAGGGGCAGCCACAGCCAGCAGCAGTGGCCCCTGTAGAAACAAAGAAGTATAAGGTGAAATCAGAGCACCCAGGCAACAAGGACAAGAAAGGAGGGCCCTCACAACCTGCAGGGGAGTCAGAGGTTGAGATCATCACTGAGTCCCTGACATATGAAAGTCTCTGTAATCTGCAAAAAGATCTTGCACGACGGGGACGTGAGGCTTATACAGCCTGGTTAGTTCGGGTCTGGGACCTTATAGGTACAGGCGTGCAACTAGATGGTAGTGAGGCAAGGAATTTGGGACCCTTGACCCAGGACTCAGGTGTGAATCAGGTATTTGTAAGGGAGCCAGGGCCCGTTTCCCTTTGGGAGCGGCTTTTAATGAGTGTAAGGGAGAGGTTTGTCCACAGAGACAGATTGCAGGAGCACCATCACAGAATGCGCTGGAAGACCCTTGAGGAAGGGATCCAACAGCTGAGAGAAGTGGCGGTATTGGAGGTACTCTTTGGGAGGGGTGGACAGCATGATAATGACCCCGACAAAGTCAGGTGCACAGGGCAAATGCTGTGGAATCTGGCAACTCTAGGACCATCTCAATACGCCACATTCATTGCAACAATTCATCCTGATAACAACCGAGAGACAGTGGGTTCTGTAGCCACCAAGCTTAGAAATTATGAGAGTATGATCAGTGGCCCAGTGCAGGCTCAGGTCTCTGCCGTGGCTAAGGAACTCAGAGAGAAGATGGAGGAAGTGACAGAAGAGATAAGGGAGGTGAGGGAGGAGATGAGAAGGAACAGTTCCCATGTGGCACCAGTGCGAGTTACAGACCCCAGAGTCAGAGCTCAATGGCCCCCAGCTAGAGAAAGAGGGTACACCCCACGAGCTGACCTGTGGTTCTTTCTGAGTGACCATGGGGAAGACATGGGAAGGTGGCATGGGAAACCCACTTCTGCCCTGGCAGCACGGGTGCGTGAGCTCAAGGAGAGAAACACTAACCGAGGGGGTTCCACTAAGGTGAAGGTGGCCTCGACATCCCATGACCAGGCTGCCAGGTATTATAGAAGTGAGGATGTGTCAGATCCCTGTGAAGGAACCTCTACCATGTATGCCCAGGAAGGGAATAATGACCGGTGCTAGAGGGGCCCTGCCTCTAGCCAGGGAGAGGCACGGGAAAACCGGATCTATTGGACGGTGTGGATCCGATGGCCTGGCACATCAGAGCCACAGAAATATGAAGCCTTAGTTGATACTGGTTCGCAGTGTACACTGATACCATCAGAATATGTGGGGACAGAACCTATTTCCATTGACGGGGTGACGGGGGGATCACAGGAATTGACTCTGTTGGAAGCCGAGGTGAACCTGACCGGGAAGGAGTGGCAGAAACACCCAATTTTGACTGGCTCAGGGGCCCCGTGTATTTTAGGCATAGACTTCCTCCGGAATGGCTATTACAAAGACTCTAAAGGACTCAGGTGGGCTTTTGGGATAGCAGCTGTGGAGGCAGAGGGCATTAAGAAATTGAATAGCTTGCCTGGACTGTCGGAGAACCCATCTGCAGTAGGACTCCTAAAGGTAGAAGAGCAACGAGTTCCAGTTGCCACCTCGACGGTGCACCGCCGACTGTATCGGACAAATCGAGATGCCGTGATCCCCATCCACAAGATGATTCGTGAGCTGGAGAGCCAAGGGGTGGTCAGCAAAACCCACTCACCCTTCAACAGCCCCATCTGGCCTGTGCGCAAGTCTGACAGAGGATGGAGATTGACTGTGGACTACTGTGCATTGAATGAGGTGATACCACCACTGAGTGCTGCCGTGCCGGACATGCGGGAACTCCAGTACGAGCTGGAGTCCAAGGCAGCAAAATGGTATGCCACAATTGACATTGCTAATGCGTTTTTCTCCATTCCTCTGGCTGCAGAATGCAGGCCTCAGTTTGCCTTCACATGGAGGGGAGTGCAGTACACCTGGAACCGACTGCCCCAGGGGTGGAAACACAGCCCCACCATCTGCCATGGACTGATCCAGGCTGCACTGGAAAAGGGTGAGGCTCCAGAACATCTACAGTACATCGATGACATCATTGTGTGGGGGTACACGGCAATGGAAGTGTTTGAGAAAGGAGAGAAGATAATCCAGATTCTCCTGAAAGCCGGTTTTGCCATCAAGCAGAGCAAGGTCAAGGGACCTGCCCGAGAGATCCAGTTCCTGGGAGTAAAGTGGCAAGATGGACGGCGGCAGATTCCCACTGAGGTCATCAATAAGATCACCGCCATGTCCCCACGGACCAGCAAGAAGGAAACACAAGCCTTCCTAGGCGCCATAGGTTTCTGGAGGATGCACATTCCTGAGTACAGCCAGATTGTGAGCCCTCTCTACCTGGTCACCCACAAGAAGAACGATTTCCACTGGGGCCCTGAACAGCAACAAGCCTTTGCCCAAATCAAGCAGGAGATCGCTCATGTGGTAGCCCTTGGCCCAGTCAGGACAGGACCAGATGTGAAGAATGTGCTCTACTCAGCAGCCGGGAACAATGGCCTGTCCTAGAGCCTTTGGCAGAAGGTGCCCGGGGAGACTCGGGGCCGACCACTGGGATTCTGGAGCCGAAGCTACAAAGGGTCCAAAGCCAACTACACTCCAACAGAGAAAGGAATCTTGACTGCCTATGAAGGAGTTCAAGCTGCCTCAGAGGTGATTGGCACAGAAGCACAACTCCTGCTGGCACCTCGACTACCGGTCCTGGGGTGGATGTTTAAAGGAAAGGTTCCCTACACCCATCATGCCACCGACGCCACGTGGAGCAAATGGATTGCCCTCATCACTCAGCGCGCCCGCATTGGAAATCCAAATCGCCCTGGGATTTTGGAGATAATTACAAACTGGCCGGAAGGTGAGAATTTTGGTCTCATGGATGAAGAGGAGCAGGAACAAGTGACACGTGCTGAAGAAGCTCCACCATACAACCAACTACCAGCAGAAGAAACACGCTATGCTCTTTTCACTGACGGTTCCTGCCGCATCGTAGGGATGAACCGGAAGTGGAAAGCAGCCGTATGGAGCCCCACACGACAGGTTGCATAAGCCACTGAAGGAGAAGGTGGGTCAAGCCAGCTTGCTGAACTCAAAGCTGTTCAACTGGCCCTGGATATTGCTGAAAGAGAGAAGTGGCCCAAGCTCTACCTCTACACTGATTCGTGGATGGTGGCCAATGCTCTGTGGGGTTGGCTGGACAGGTGGAACAAGGCCAATTGGCAGCGTAGGGGAAAGCCAATCTGGGCTGCAGATGAGTGGAAGGACATTGCCACTCGGGTAGAGAAGCTACCTGTCAAAGTCCGTCATGTAGATGCCCATGTCCCCAAGAGTCGGGCTAATGAGGAGCACCGAAACAACGAGCAGGTAGATCAAGCTGCAAAGATAGAGGTGTCAAAGATAGACTTAGATTGGGAACACAAGGGAGAGTTGTTCCTAGCTCGATGGGCCCATGATGCCTCAGGTCATCAGGGCAGGGATGCCACCTATAAGTGGGCACGAGACCGAGGGGTGGATCTAACCATGGACAGTATTTCTCAGGTTATCCATGACTGTGAGAGGTGTGCTACCATCAAACAGGCCAAGCGGGTGAAGCCCCTATGGTACGGCAGGCGATGGTCCAAGTATAAGTACGGGGAAGCCTGGCAGATTGACTACATCACCCTTCCCCAAACCCGCCAAGGCAAGCGCTACGTGCTGACCATGGTGGAAGCCACCACTGGATGGTTGGAGACCTACCCTGTGCCTCACGCTACTGCCCGGAACACCATCCTGGGCCTTGAAAAGCAAATCCTGTGGAGACATGGTACCCCTGAGAGAATTGAGTCCGACAACGGGACTCATTTCAAGAACAGCCTTATAAACACCTGGGCTAGAGAACATGGCATTGAGTGGGTGTACCATATTCCTTATCATGCACCAGCAGCCGGGAAAGTTGAACGATGCAATGGCCTGCTTAAAACCACTTTGAAAGCACTGGGTGGGGGGACTTTCAAGAACTGGGAGATTAATTTAGCAAAGGCCACCTGGTTAGTGAACACTCGAGGTTCCACCAACCGAGCAGGGCCTGCCCAGTCTGAGCCCCTGAGAACAAGAGATGGAGATAAGGTTCCAGTGGTACACATGAGAGGAATGCTGGGAAAAACTGTTTGGATTAATTCTGCCTCCAGCAAAGACAATCCCGCTCGTGGGGTTGTCTTTGCTCAGGGACCTGGTTGCACATGGTGGGTGATGAAAAAGAATGGAGAGACCCGCTGCATACCTCAAGGGGACCTTGTCTTCCAGTGAACACTATGACTGTATCTGTATTTATACTCACATGTATATATATGTATATTATTTAAAAGTTTAAATTCAATATAATATGTTGGTATGGGAAAAAATTCGGGGTGGATAATGTTAAGGGTTAAGTTTTCCTGTAGAATTTTTCCCCACCAGGAGTTGCTAGGAGACTTAAGTACTGATAGTTAAAGGATGCTTAACTTAACAAAAAGAAGGTGATCACTTTGTTTTTTGGGGAAGGGGGGAGGCTCCCAGAGGGCTGTGGGGTGGAGGGACGCTACTCGCGCAGTCTTCCGGAGAGCACGGACTGCGTCGGGCGACTGTTTTGCTGCCTGGAGTCCACAGCCAACGGAGGAGTCTAGATCTATCCTTCTATCATCTCTGTGGAGCATCTTCCTTCGCTGCCTTGCTGGATTTTAGGTCAGCCCGGCTCCAGCCGCTGCGGGTTCTCCAGCACTACCCACCCTGCCTGCCAAGGCACCCCCCCTTGCCTGCCGAGGACACTCCACCGCTTCCAGCTTCCAGCCATCAGCGCCGGAGCCTCCACCGTTTGCCCTTGGGGTTCTTGGTTCTGTTTCTTTTTACTATTATTACAATTGCTGTTATTCTTTTGTTGTTGTTGTTTATCCTGTTATATTCACTAGTAAAAGACTGTTATTCCTTTTCCCCATAGCTCTGACTGGAAAGTTTTTTTTTTCTTTAATCTTCCAAATTACAGTAACACGGAGGGAAGAAGTTGAATTTTCTCATTTGCTAGAGAGAGATCTGCCTCTCTCTCTCTCCTTAGTAAACATCTGTCTCTTTCAAACCGAGACACACAGGTTGGATCTTTCCTCCTCAGAGCAACCTTGGATGGGTTTGGAGACCTTCCTCCTGTCGGATCTCCATTGCTTTTTCTCCCCTTTGGATTCCTGTACCATGGAGCTACTCAAAACAGCCTCTTCCACAAGGTTCTGCTGCGGGGATTTGTCCTCCCTGGTCTCCATCCTCAGCTCCTTGTCTGGGGGAGGAAGGACAAGGACAGGATGGGGTTTGCCTCCATGCCACAGGGAAGGGGAAGGAGATTCTCCCAACACATCCCTGGCAGGACGGCGTTGGCAGCGGGGTTGTCCTGCAGCCAGGGGCCATGATGGGCTGGGAGATGGAGCAGGAGAGAGGGGGAAAGGGACACTGACTTCCTACTCACCTGCCTGGCTCTCCCAGGACATCTTCCTCTTCCTCACAGCCTCCTCCTCCATCCAGCCAAGGTTTGAGAATGTGAAATCCTGGTTTGGGCAAAAACAAGGGATGAGTATGTTGAGTTTGACTGTCCCTCTGCTCAAGTCCGTCTCTACAAGTCACTGGACATCTGGAGTCCCTAATAGCCTACCAAACACCAAGAGCAGCCCCGAAAATTCCTTTCTGGAGTTCCCTTTCTCTGGTCTCAGTGCCCTCCCCAGCCTGCTGAGAATCCCAGGAATCTGAAAAGCTCCCTCCTTTTCCACTTTCTATTTAGGACTGCTGGGGATTTTGGGGTCTCAGGGTCCCTTCTCCCCTTATTCTCTGCTTTGGGGTGCAGGGGCTCCACAGAGTCCCCCCTGCCCCTCTCCAAGCTGTTGAGGGTCCTGCAAATTGCAGCGCTCCCCCCTCTCTGGGCTCCTGGGGGACACAGGGCTCTGCTCCTCCAGGCTGGGATTCCCCAGCTGCCACTGGGACCCCCCAATGTACCCCCAGGGCCATTTTCCACTCAGCTTTGGAGTTCTTACTTCTCCAAACATCCCCAAACAAAAAAAACCCAACCCAGGGATCCCTCAGGATATCTGAGCCGAGCTCCCTGTCTCGGGCTGGGAAGACAGGGCTCTGCTATGGAAGGCAGGAGCCTCCCTTGAAATGGAAAATACAACCCCATCCTCTTTGAATTATAATTTTGAAATTAATGGGCTCTCAATCAAAAATATGACAATAGGAATATCAGTTCTTCAGTACGAAAATTAAGCTAAAAATGCAGTAGTAAAAAAAAACACCACCAAAAAACCCCAAAAAATAAGAGTCAGAATCCAACCTGACACCCAGGGAGTGAGGGTGTTGCTTGCAGTGCAATCAAATCGTGGCTGCAGTCCTCCTGGGGTGACAGATGTGATTTTGTTGAAGTAATGATCTTGTAGAAGGGTGTAGTTTTCCTCTGAAGGTCCAGTGGTGGTGTAGACAGGTCTGGTCTTCCTCTGGGAATCCAGTGGAAACCAGGTTGCTTCTGGTGATTTAAATCGCAGATAATATCCAGGTGGGAATGCTTGGCTCATCCCTCTGGGTGGAGCATCTCACAATGGGATGATGAAATTTTATCAGTCATGCAGTGAGAGGCAATGGCCCATTAACAGAAGATATCTCCCTGGAGGGAGGATGGGTCATAGAAGAGATAAGGAATACTTCCGGATTTGTTTTTGTACAGCTGGGCCATTAAGAGAAGATCCCCCTCAGAGATTTGAGGGTCATGGAAGAGATAAACAACCTGCCCTCCTGGTTTTAACAGATGGCAATAGAATACACTTTTTTTGGTTACATCTTGCATTGCAAGACAGAGCTTGATGCTCCTTGCCCAGGCTCTCTCCAGAACACGCCCAGGCCAATGCTCAGCAGAGAAAAGCCCCGTGAGCAGCCCCAGGGTGGCCGTGGGCAGGCTGGGGGCAAACAGCATGGCTGGGGCTCTGCAAGGTGCCTGGGGGAGATGGGAAGGAGCAGCAGAGCAGGGGCTGATCCATCCCCACTGCGCTGGACACCCCAGGGCAGTGTCCCAGAGCGTCCTCATGCACCTGCCAACAACATCCCCCCTCTGCAGCCCTGGCCTCTCCCCCAGCTCACACAGGTGCCCCATCCTTGCAGGCACAGACACGGCAGCACTGGCTCAGGAGCCCGTTTGCACTGCCCAGAGCAGGCGTGAGCACCCCCATGGTGTTGGTGTGGGGAGATGAACCTGAGGGAGCACAAATGCCATCATCAGCCCCTGAGGCCAGGAAGGGCGGGGGGACAGCGGGGAAACCACTCAGGTTTGTGGTGGCCTCTGAAGTCATCCAGAAAGTTTGTTCCCATGAGCTGTGAGTTTCCTGTGCCACTGCAGATGTTGTTGCTCAGAGCCAGGGCTGCCTGGCAGCCACCCCCAAACTGCCCTCAGCATTTCCTTTACTTCCGCTTGGCTCTCTTTATTCTTCGTGGTCATTATTTTTTTATAATTGCCCTCTTCCCTGCCCTGTAAACAGCCCATCCCTGGTTGCCCTTTCCTCCCTGGCCCCACTCCCCATTTCAGTTCCTTCCTGAGTTCTTGGCACCATGGGAACGTCCCGTGCGAGCAGGATCATCCTCCAAGTGCTTCAGGAATTGTCTGCAGCCTCCTGCAGTGCCTCATGCTGCTCCCTTGCCAGAGGCACCACAGGCCAGGGGGGCACATCTGGGCTGCTGTGTCTGGCTGTGGGGCTCCCTGTTCTGGGCAAGGAGGAGGAGCTGCAGAGGCTCTGCAGGACTGACAGGATGGGCTTTGGGGCTGTGAGGAGAAGCTGAGGGACCTGGGCTGCTGGAGCTTCTGGAGAAGAGGCCCAGGGCTCATCCTGCAACTGCTGCAAGGGTGGTTTCAGAGAATCACAGAATCAGCCAGGTTGGAAAAGGCCTTGGACATCATCAAGTCCGACCTGTTCCCTGACATTGCCTTGTCTTCCCTGAGCCTCCTCTTCTCCTGGATAAACAACCCCAGCTCACTCAGGTCTCCTCACAGGACTTGTGTTCCAGACCCCTCACCAGCCTTGTTGTTCTTCTCTGGACACACTCCAGCCCCTCCATGTCCGTTCTTAAACTGGGGGGCCCAGAACTGGACACAGCACTCGAGGTGCTGCCCAACCAGTGCCAAGCACAGGGGAAGAATCGCTGCCCTGCTCCTGCTGGCCACACTGTTCCTGATCCAGGCCAGGTGCCATTGGCCTTCTTGGCCACATGGGCACACTGCTGGCTCATGTCCAGACTGCTGTCCATCAGTCCCCCCAGGTCCCTTTCTGCCTGGTTGCTGTCCAGCCACTCTGTCCTCAGCCTGTCGGTTGTTTATGCTGGAGAAAAGGAGTCTCAAAGGAGTCAAGGCAGTGTCAGGGCACAGGCTGGACTTGATGATGTCCAAGGTCTTTTCCAACCTGGCTGATTCTGTGATTCTCTGAAACCAGCCTTGAAGCAGTTGCAGGATGAGCCCTGGGCCTCCTCTTCAGAAGGTCCAGCAGCCCAGGTCCCTCAGCTTCTCCTCACAGCCCCAAAGCCCATCCTGTCCGTCCTGCAGAGCCTCTCCAGTGCAGGGGAAACCCTGGGCAACTGAATAGCAGAATCAATATGATTCTAGCAGAAGCCATTTATTGTTTTCATTAGACTCCAGTTCTAGATTCTAGCACTACTGTGCACACACACAATTCTCTGAACCACTTGTTCACAAGACAGGCACACATCCTTCAGTACTCCTCATTGGTCAAGTGTCCATCATCGTGTTGTGTGTCCTCTAAGTTTTGCGTTGTTTGTAAACAGTTTCTCAAGATCTTGGTTCTTATTTGTAGTCCTGTTGTTATCTCAGTAGCCTTGTGGAATTCCTGAGAACTCCGGGGCAAGGAGCCTCAAGCCCTCTCCTGCAATGCAAGATTTAATCCGAAAAAGTGTATTCTATTACCGTCTGTGAACACCAGCTGGGGCAGGTTGTTTATCTCTTCCATGACCCATCCCTCATATCTCTGAGGGGGATCTTCTCTTAATGGGCCAGCTGTGTAAAACTAAATGGGGCAGTGTTCTTGATCTCTTCCATGACCCATCCTCTCTCCAGGGAGATATCTTCTGTTAATGGGCCATTGCCACTTTGGGAAGGGCTCTGGTGACCCACGGTTCCTGTGACCCACGCTGAGAAGTCACCTGTCCCTTTCTCTGCCCCTGGCAATGATGTGAGGTGGGACTGAAGAACATGAGGGTCTGGCCATGGTCCCATCATTGCATTTGAGCCCATCTCAGGTTATTTCTGGATGGGCTCTGCCCCAGCCCCAGAGTGTGACCTCAGCCCTGACCTTGTCACAGCCGCTGTGCCTGAGCCCTGCAAAGCCTAAAGGTCACTGTCATGGGTTAGCACAGTTTTATACTAGAAGAAGTATTCTTAAACAGTACCCCAAATACACTGAGAGGCCCATGAGTAGCCAGGGGAAAGGCTGCTAATGGGTGGAACAGCACAATCTGCAAAAACTCCAAGCAGCTGCAGATTTGTGACATTGAGAGCCCCAGGACTGTTTTTGTCTTGTGGCCAATGTGTCCATGAGACTCTAGAGAGACTCCTCTCCCAAAGTGATGAAAGATTATGTTTAAATGGTGAAACTGACTGAAAATCACAGGTTGTGTCTATGTTGTTTGTAGGAAAGTTAACAGTTTGGAAGGGAAGGGAAGGGAAGGGAAGAGTGTTTTGAAGTTTCATTTTGGTTTTCTTGGGTTTGTTTTCAACTTTTCTAATCTTTTCTATTCTTTTAGTGTGTGTTAATAAAACTGTTTACTTTTTAAGATTGAGCTTGCTTTGTTTCTCTTGGTCCTCTCCCACAAAAAGAGAGTAAAGACTAAGATCACTACACTAAATTTAGCAAACAAAATTTCATTAATGTGTAGTCACTACATTAATTAGTGTTTCTGCCCAGTTTTAACTAAAACAATTACACCTTGCTATGGAAAGAACTGTCCTTCTTGTCCAGGTGCCCATGCCCACAACTGGGATTCCACCTCCAGCATTGCCTGTTGTGAGAGACTGGAGGAGATTGTTGGCTGGAAACATTTTGTGTGTGAGGGAGGAAGGGGCAGGTCCAGCCTTGCCCTGCCCTGAAACCCCAGCACTGCCCTGCCCTGTAACCCCAATCCCCCCAGAGCCTCTATCCCAGCCCAGCAGTGTCTGCCAATCCCTGGCACACCAAAGGCAATGCTCCACAGCCACCTCTGCAGCCCCCAGCCCAGCTCCTGAGAGACCAAGTGACCCAAAGTCCCTCCTGGGGGAAGGGCCCAGGAAGACCATGGGGTATTCAAGGCTGACCACAAGGCAAGCACACATCTTGACCCTACCTCCTCTTGAAATTTTAATTTGAAGACTGCTGGAATCCCAGAGTTGGCAGCTCTGTGTGTGCTTCTCTATGTCTTATTTGTCTTTCTGTGTCCTCCTCTTCTAGCTCCCTCCCTTGCAAATTTTGAGTACCTTAAATTTGAACAGCTTCGATTTTGCAAAGTTGAATGGGTCAAGCTAATGCTTTGAGCAGTGTTTTTTGGTGATTGAATGTTGTATTAAACCTTTTGCCAGAATGTCTCTGTTTTTTCTAAAGTTGTCAGTAAAGTCTGGTTTGTTGTTTTGAGCTCCTGAGAATCTCTTGTTGGTATTTCTCCAGTGCATCCAACTCAGAGTACACAAATAAATGTAATTCCTTTTAATGTCTAAGTGAGAGAGTTTTTTGGGGGATGGGGGTCAGGGTTTGTCTGTCCCGCTTGGCACAGCCCAGGCAGGGCTTTCACAGCCACATTGCACACTCCATTTCCCACCTGCACCTGCTGGTGCCTCTGAGTTCTGCTTGCCCAGCCCCAGGGACGCTCCCCTTGTCTGCCCATTCCCCCACGGTCCCTGGGCAGGGATGGCCTCAGTGGGGGCTGCTGACATCCTCAGACACTTGGAGGCTGCTGCTGGATTTGACTTCTCCAGAGGCTTGTTCAGCCTTCAGCTGTTCAGTGTCCCAGGGCTCATTAACATTCAGAATACCTTAACAGCCATGTTTCTGGGAATAATTTGATTTAGGTTTTCAAATTTTTGGTGGTTAATGAACCGATTTCTGAAGTGTATTAAAAGTGAATATATATTTACAAAAGGCAGTGAGGAAAGATTTTTTATGTCCAGTTCAGGTTTTGTTTCTCTTGATGCCTTGATATGTGCAATCTCCAGTTGACACTGAATCCAAGTATATTCTAATGCGGTTTGAATAGATACAAAAATCAAGACCCTTTATGTCTGACAATCAATCAGACTCCGTCTTTACTCCCACCTCACCATTTCCCCCATCCAGGCCCTGGGACTCAGAGCAGCCTTGTGCAAATCTGAGCTCCCTCCATCCCAGGCTGGACCTGCAGGTTTCAGCTCCTGGGCTCCAACTCCCACCTGCTTTCCTTGGAGAAGGAACTGCCCGAGACACAGAGGGATGTTCATTTATTGTCAGCCAACAAACCCAAGGGAAGGCACAGCTCCATCAAATGCAAAAGTCATTCTTCTTCCTGGCTCTGCCCTGAACTTGATCCCCACAGCCTGTCCTGTTTCCTTCATCCCTACCATGCCAGGAGGGATGTCCCTGACTTTCTGGGAAGAGGGAGCTCTGCTCTGGCTATGGAGTTGGTCCAATTGCCTCTGGAGTGGGAACCACAACTCATCAGGTTTGTGTCCTTGGACGGACCAGGAACTGGTGAGACTTGGAGGCACAGAAAGGTTTCTTTTCATGGCCAACATAAAAAATGTGAACATGATAAAATTTAATAAACATCAAAACACTTCCCTCAGCTCCTTGTGACATCCCAGCAACATCTGACATGTCCACAACCCATAAGAGATTTCCATACAGGAAAAATTTTCAAGACATAAGAAGAGGTGATATATAAGGAACAAGTAACAATTAAGACACTGACTAAGGTGTTATTTAAACTTCTGAAAAATTGGACTACTCTGGAAAGCTCAAAGCATGAAGCCAGTCAATGGAGACGCATTGGAATGACCAGAGAAGAGCTGCATGAGGAAATCTGGGAGCAACAGTAAGGATATAGATCCAACTGCTCTATATGAAGAAATGCCTTTACACATGGTCGTTTAAACAGGAGAGCTGGAAACACTGGAAGGAAGAGGGCCATTGTTGACTGAATGTTGGTGGCAAAGGTAGAGGGGAAGATCAGTATTTCTTCTCCTGCCATCGGTAGAAGAATCCAGTAGATCCAGGAAATTCCTGTTCCTGGTGGGAAAATTTGCTACTTCTTAAAAGTACTTAAGTGACCCAGACAATAGAGATATGCTTGTATATTATGAAACTAAAAGGTATTTAAACCTATGCCCTGTTCCAGGCAGACAACAGTTGTGTGCCCATGCACAGGCAGTGCCACTTGTGCCCTGAGGTGCTGAGCTGGGATTGGCATCTCTCAGAGAGGAGCTGAGGGAGAGCAGAGCACCTTGCAAGCTGCAGGTCCCTGACAGCC
>JAIXNV010001014.1:0-15304 GCA_020917445.1 Riparia riparia
AACAAGTGGAGCATGACTTATGTAGTATAGTGATGTAGATTTTCAGAATTCAAAATAGGACATTTATGAGAAATATTAATGAATATGTATTAGTATACAGTATATAAGTTTAAGTTGGACTATTTTCTTTTGTAGGTGAGGTGGGGTGAGAAACCCTCCTCTGTATCCTCGACCTATTTGCTTATGCTTTATCCAAACATTACTTATCTTTAATTAATCACTGCCAAATTTTTGTATATGCTTGATTATAAAATGCTACTTAAATAAAATCGCATTGCTGCTAAATTCAACTTTGTTGCTTATTAAATTAGACATATAGAGCTTCACTTATAACAATTTGGTGCTGAAACCCAGGAATTCCAGCCTGGGGGAGGACGGCTAGTCTCAGGAAGGAGCTCCCCACCAGCTCTTTTAAGGTGGTCCCAAGGTTAGACCAGGCTCCCTTGGAGAAGGAGTTCCAATTACAATAATGCATAAGTAAAGGAAGCCAGCAATAGGAGGCACACACTAAGGCTGCCATTGGAGTGCCAGCTAAAGGTAAAGGTGCCTGTAAAACCACTTGTGCACAAGAACCATGTGGGAAAATGGACAGTGTAAGTACCGTGGGGTTGGGCAGGGGTGTGGCTGTATATTTGTGTGTGTAGAATATCTAAAATGGGGGCTGGTAGCCCAGACCTCTGAAGCAAGTGTGAACCTCCCAGTACCACGTTATCGGCTCTCTGTGAGGAGACCGGCTGGGAAAGGAGGGAAGTGAAAAGAGAGAATGAGTGAGGTTCCCTGGGAGGGACTGGCAGGGAGGGTCCTGGCCCAAGAACCCATGGGAAGGTCCTCGAGGAGAAGGGAGTGATCTGATCACTGGGCGAGGTGAATAAGGAGGGGAGCAATTGAGTCAAGTTCAATTTTCTTTGAGAAGAAAAGCTGGTAACTTTAGTTGCTAACTTTAGTATGAGACTAAGAGGGATTGCAAGGGGAAGTGGCTTCAAGGATATAGTCAGGGAAGACAGATTGGGAGAAAGATTGGAATTAGGCGTGAGGCAAACAGTTGGCAAAAGACAAGATAGTGCAACAGAATAATAAGTGAGAGGACTGAACCACAAAGTGAGTGAGGGAGACCAAGATTCTCCTGGTACCAGGGATTTCTTGGTTTCTTGCCACCAAAAACGGGTCTGAGGAAAAGTAACTCCTTAGACCCAGGAACAGTGAATTATGAAGGAAATTCAGAAGAGCCTGGTAAACCTGGGAACTGTGAGGGGGTTTCTCAGAAGGGGAGCATCCCTCAGGTCAGTCCACTGGGGATGATGTTACAATACTGGGATGCATGGGAATTCTGAAGAGGAAAAAGCAAACAGAAAATGATTAATTATTGTATGTTTGAATGGACAAAGGAAATTATCTGGAAAGATAATTTATACTGGCCAAAGTCTGGATCCTTTGAAGATTGGATTTGCCAGGCTTTGAATTTGTATGTGAATTAAAAGAACCTTTTAATCCGGAAGAAAGCGAATACGCTGCTCTGTGGCTTCCCAGAGGAAAGGGTGAATTTGTCACTCGAAGGCAAGGAAGCGAGGGTTTTCCATTCTGTCATTTACAAACTAGAGGGCAAGCAGCTAAACAAGACAGACACAAGCCCTAGGATCCATTAGATCACCTCCCACCCCTTTATAGACAACCTAATCAGCCCATTCAACCCCAAGCCCCCGAGGGTCCTCCTGTAAATGCAAACGCACCCCCTATTCAGGAGGGGCCAGTAGCACATAGAACTAGAGGTGGGGGACAGGGAGAAGTGATGATGAGGATGGGGAAGCAAAAATGGAAGATGGACTATACCTGCTTAGAAAAGTTCCAATGGCAAATCCAGAACAGAGACCTATTGGTGATGTGAGTGTTCCCCTGAACACAGGGGATGTCAGGGAGTGTAAGAAGGAGATGGGCAGGCTGCTAGAGGATCCTCTTGGAGTGGCAGAGAGATTAGATCAGTTCTTGGGGCTGAATATATACACCTGGGTGGAACTGCAGTCGATCTTAGGAATCTTGTTCACCATGGAAGAAAGAAAAATGATTAGACATTGAGGAATGAGGGTTTGGGATAGAGAATGTCAGGGGCCAGACCAGGGGGATCAGAAATGGCCTATGCAAGATCCAGGTTGGAATAATCAGAATGAAAGACACAGGCAGAATATGAGTGATCTCTGGTGGATGATTATCCGAGGAATCCGGGAAGCAGTGCCCAAGGGGCAGAATATAAGGAAAGCTCTAAGTGAGCACCAAGGGAAGGATGAACCCCTGGCACACTGGTTAGAAAGACTAAGAAAAGCCTTGCAGTTATATTCAGGTGTAGACCCCGATACAGCAGCAGGACAGGTCCTTTTGAAAACACAATTTGTAGCTAAGGCCTGGGGGCATATCAGGAAGAAGCTGGAAAAAGGAGAAAATTGGCAGGATAGAGGGCTTCAGGAATTGTTAAGTGAAGCACAGAAAATGCATCTGAGAAGAGATGAGGAAAAGAAAAAAGACAAACCCACAGATTTTACTGGCAGCAGTCAAGGAAACACAGACAACCATGAATACAGAGACACGCTCAGGAAAGAACAAACAACAGAAAAAGGCAGGTCCCACCTCTGGGGATACGAGACCCATGTGTTTTTCCTGTCACCAGAAAGGACACTTACAAACTTCTTGTCCTACCTCCAGGGGTACACGACCCACTTGTTTTTATTGCCACAGAAAGGGACATCTACAAAAATTCTGTAGAAAGAGGCAGCAAGATGAGAAAATGTTTCAAGAAGAGTTAGGGGTGTCAGGGGCTCTGTTTAATGAGGACTGAACACCTAGAAGAGCCCTTGATAAAACTGAAAATAGGTCCTCAAAATGAAGAAATAACATTTTTGGTGGACACAGAAGTTACTAGGTCCACCCTAAGAAAACTACCACAAGGATATGAAGTAAGTTGTGAACGTGTCCCTGTAATTGGTGTTAAAGGAGAAGATTTTCAGGTTCTTGTAATTAAAAATGTACAGATTGAATCGGATAAAAAATTTGGACTGAATTATTTGTTACTAATACCAGAGGCTGATAGTAATTTATTAGGAAGAGACTTAATAATAGCCTTGGGGATTAAAATAACAACCTGTGAAAGTAAACTTAAAATCTATTCTTTAACTGAAGAAGATAATTTTGAGATTAGTGACAATGTGTGGTATACTGGTGAAGCAGGAAAATTAAACATTCAGCCCGTTATTGTTGAAATACAGAACCCAGAAATCCCCATTTGAGTAAAACAATATCCGATATCACTGGAAGGACGGAAGGGATTGAAACCGATAGTTGAGAATTCAGTACATCAGGGGGTGTTGGAGTCCTGTGTGTCACCACATAATACCCCCATCCTGCCCGTAAAGAAGCCTGATGGTAGCTGCCGACTAGTCCAGGATCTCAGAGGGGTAAATCAAAGAACCATTACCCGCTGTCCAGGAGTAGCTAAGCCAGAGACCTCCTAATTACATTTGGTACAGTGTCGTGGATGTAAAGGATGCATTTTGAACTTGCCCTCTGGATGAGGGCAGTAGGGATTGCCTTTGAGTGGGAGGACCCAGATACAGGTAGGAGAGAGCAATTAAGGTGAACGGTGCTACCGCAAGGTTTTACAGAGGCACCAAATCTTTTTGGGAGGGCGTTAGAAAATCTTTGGAAGTCCTTTGAGTTACCCAAAGGAATTAAGCTGCTACAGTATGTAGGTGATTTGTTAGTAACAAGAGAAACTGAAGGGGAAACTAGAAAGGGTACTATTAAGCTTCTAAATTTTCTGGGAGAAAACGGGCTGAAGATATCAAAGTCAAAATTGCAGTTTGTAGAGTCAGAAGTGTGGTATTTAGGTCATTGATTAGTAAGCAAAAGAAAAAGCTAGACCCTGAAAGGGTTTCAGGAATATTGCACGTGGGACCCCCAAAGTCTAAAAGAGAAATAAAGCAGTTTTTGCATCCCTTGGGTTATTGTATGCAGTTGATAGAAGGGTTTAGTAGAAAAGTAAAATTTCTATATGAGAAATTAACTACCAATCACTTGAAATGGATTGAAAGGGATCAGGAAAATTTTGAGCAAGTTAAAGAAGCCCTACTGCAAGCTCCTGTACTGAGTCTTCCCAATTTAGACAAGCCTTTTGAAATTATTTGTTAATACAGTTTATCAAATGGCTTATGAAGTATTGACTCAAAATTGTGCAGAAAGCCAAAAGCCCGTAGGATATCACTCCAAATGATTGGATCCAATTAGTAGGAGTTGGCCAACATGCCTGCAAGCTCTCGTAGCCACTGCTGTGTTAGTAGAAGAAGCCGTAAAGGTAACCTTAGGGGCACCACTGGAATTGTATACACCCCATAATACTAGGGGAATCCCTGCTAGAGAGGCCAAAACAAGGTTAACTGGTATCAGAATATTAAAATATGAGGCTCTCTTGATAGACTCCTCTGAATTAAAGCTGAGAGTGACAAATATACAAGGCCCCACTCAGTTCCTTTACGGGGACCCAGGGGAAGAATTAATGCATGATTGCACAGAGGTTATAGAGTTACAAAAAAAAAAAAAAAAAAAAAGCCCAGATTTGAGAGAACAAGAATTAAAAACAGAAGAAAAATTATTTATAGATCTATCATCCTGAGTGGTAGATGGAAGAAGGAAATCTGGGTATGCCATAATTCGTGGAGAAAAACTGGAAGTAAAAGAATCTGGTCCCCTTAGCCCGTCCTGCTCAGCACAAGCCTGTGAACTCTATGCATTATTCTGTGTGTTGCTGTTATTAAAGGATCGAGAAGGGACCATATACACCAACTCAAAATATACCTTTGGGGTAGAGCATACATTTAGAAATATTTGGAACAAAGGGAACTTATAAACATTCAAAGAAAAGGATTAGTGCACCAAGGATTGATAATTCAAATTCTTAAAGCTTTGAAGAGCCCAAAAAAAGATAGCAGTGGTTCATGTGAAAGGCCACCAGAGGGGGAGAAACATTAAAAGAAAAAGAAACAATTTGGCTGATGATGAAGCTAAGAAAGCTGCCCTGAGGGAAAACAGCAATGTAATTATGACTTTTCAGGAAGCAGGAGCACAAAATCAAACACCATACTTTTCTTAAGCAGAAGTAGAAGCCATGAAAAACCTAGGAGCAACTCTAAAAGAGGGACAAAGGATTCTCCCTGACAAAACCACAGTTCAAGCAGCAGAAAAAGGCTAGACTCATGCTTCAAGGGTAAAAGGACCTATATCAAATAAAGACTGGAAAATTATTTCAACACCAGGAGACCTGAAAGTAAAGTTTAAAAAGACTTAAATTTGATTAAACCTTTTTATTAAAAAAGGTATAATTTATTAAAAAACTGTGTCCTGAACAGTTAAAGTAAAACCAATTTATCTACAACATAGCTGAAGAGAGCATTTGGTGCCCAGAGGCTATAGCTCATATGGAAAATAGGTTTTGGCTGTGGATTTCACATAAGGCTGCAATATGTTTGGTGTGCCACCCACATATTGAAAGAATAACCCAGCCCCAGGATATTCAAGATATCCTTGGTACAGAAAGGTCAGAAGCTTCCATCCCGCAGAGAATTTTCCATGTTTCAGCAAGGTTGCTGCAAACACGGTCATCAGTGTGAGCGGTGTAAAGCAGTGACCACGAAGTGGCTGAGACAACGACATTGGCACAGAACAACTGTACCTTGGGACCAAAGAGATGCAGCTTTTATGATTAATTGTATATGATGTTTTAGTAGAATAGAGCGAGACTTTAGAATGCACAATTGGGTTTTAGCACTGATCAACATTAATACTTATTTGCAACAATTTATAATAGAAGATCAAGTACAAAGAGCATTTATTTATTTAGCATATCACATTAGTGGCTTTCAGAGCTGCAAGAACAACAAATGATAATAAAATTAAGATATGGATATAGAAGGATACCCAGAAAAAACAGAAAAAAATAAATTAATTGTCTTACTTAACTTGTCCAAACGAGAGAATGCCTTTGATCATTAATCATTAAAAATCTGCGGTTTGTAATTGCAATTAACTTTAATTTATTAAGAAAATTAGGCATTCTTCATTGGCTATCAACAGCAACTCCATTGAGTTTGGAGGAAGAAGAACACCAGTGGGAAGGGATTAGACACTTCCTTGATCAATGGGAACAGCCTGAACAAATTGAAAATCTTTTAAGAGGCCCTCAGCAACTAACACTAACAGATTTCATTGAGGAACTACAATTCCAGAAAAAGAGACTGGAAACACCTGTTACTAAAAGAGTCCAAGAACAAGTAACACACTGGGAGTGTACTAAGCATCGCTTAGAGTGTTGCCCATGGGTTTGCGTTATTTGTACACTTTGCATTAATTTGTGGTGGAGAATAACAAAAGCAAAAGAAAGACAGAGACAACTGATTTGTTTAACTTGCTTAGATTATGTACGTGAACAGTTAACTTTAAAAAGATTTTCCAGTGATATTTTTGGTACACTCTTCTAGATATGAAGATGGAAACATTTATGCAGCTGTTCAATTAATAGAAAATTTAGACCAATGAGTGTTTACTATATTAACTTTTGAGCTGGTGAGAGAGCAAACAATTCATAGTATGATAGACCACTGTATCATAATAGACAGTTCCTGTGGAGAAGGAATTTCTGTGCCACATTATTGACACATTTCTGATGTGAATTGCCATTGCGAGTGTGCTTATTGGTGGCGAAGAATACTTAATAATTATCCCTGAGATCAGTGCAAAAATCTACCAACAAATCAGGTTGTTAACTGAAGTAGTGAAAAAGCAAATCTTATTGTGGCTTGCACATCTCCAGAGCTTTGGTGGTTTAGACTAAAAGAGGAAGTAGCTGACTAACCCAGGGGGAGAGAGAGGGAGAGGGAGAGGGCAGTGCTGCGAGAACTGTGAGTAATCTGTGCCATCCTTGAAACAAGCATGAGGCCAAGGGTACCAGTGAGACCAAATGCACCAGTGACCAGATCCCAGGATATAAACTTTACTGCCAAGAATCCTGACATCTTGGCCCTTGGCTGCAACCCAAAGGGCCTTGAGGATGGTAGAAAGTCAAAACTCCTGAGGATTATTTTCACTGTGTTTGTCATGATGTCCTTAGCAACTGGCCAAATCTATGGAGCCACTCTGGACAGAGTCCATGAGAGAAGGGAATGATCAATGCAGGAACAAACAATAATAAAACAAGCAGCACAAGAGCAGGCAATGAGAGAAAAATCTATGCAAAAACCAAGTCCCAATAATGTTGATCCCTGTAATAAATGCCATCAGTCCGTGTGGGTCAAGGACAAGATGGAATTTGTGTTCATGGCACATCCACATGTTAGTGCTGCCTGCTACGATCGCAGCAATTTTATAGATGTTTGTGTTAAAAATAGAAAAATGGATTGGGTAGGGAAAAATTTAGGATTTAATGGATGAGCTCCTTATCCTTATAGGGATCAAATCTGTCCTCACTATGAAAACTTTTTTTGTTTTGAGAAAGATGAGAATGGGAATGATCCAAGTATAGGTATAGGAGGTACAGCACTAAGGGAAAAAAAAAAAAAAAAAAAGCAAAAGTAAAATAAACAAACGAAAGATGTAAAAAAGCCATAGGGAAAGAATTAAAGGAAGTGGATAAGCTGTATGAACAATTAAAACAGCAGAATAGCGACTGGGATTTGACAGCCTCAACTAAGAATCTTTTTGTAGATTTGATGCAAGAAATTGCTACAGAATTAGGATTATTAGGATCTGTGGGGGACTTAAAATGGCTGAAAGATGGCTGTGGAGAGGTGAGAGTCTAGCTCCAGAACAATTTTAGAAATGGAATCATACTCAAATTTCCAAGATATTAAAACACCCTGTCCTGGTTTGGAGACAAATTTGGGGGAATTCCCTCTGGGAAGCAAACCCAAGTGGCCCCTCCCTCCAACCAGTCCGAAAAAAAACCTCTTTGGAGAAAAGTGGAAAAAGCTATTTTACTAAACAACTAATGTGCATACAAGTATACAGAATGAATAATATCAAACAATAAAACCTCTCCTCCTGGAGTGAGATGGCAAATTGAGAGAGTCCTTGCCGTGGGTGGAGCTCGGCTCTCTCTCAGTCTCTCCTCAGTCCCAGTCCCTCCGGCGCTGCTGGAAAATGCCGAGCTCCAGGCCCCGGTGGGCCGCAGGTGCAGCCCCCACAGTGCTCCCCTGGGTCTTCAGTCCAGAGCAGGTTTAAACAGTTCCAAGAAAAGGAAAAAAAAACAGTCCAGGGAACTTCTCTGCCCTAGCTAGTTGAAACTAACTAAAAGCAAAAAGGATCTCTGTCCTGCAGTCTCTCCAAGCCTCCGTCGAACAGCCCGTCCGCCGAAGAATGTGGAGGAGTCAGGCAGTTTTCTCAAAACAAACTCCGCGCTTCTCCTTGCTCTTAGAACCAGTCTTAAAGGCACAGGACTCAATATACAGCACAAACAGAACAGACGATTGGGGATACAAGCATCATAAAGTTACCCTAGGACACACCCTGAAGGATGGATTTTGAATCATCAAGTAATTGGAACAGTCTGTATGACTTGAGAAGGAAGGAAATATAATGAAGTAGTAGGATATACTCCTTATATATCTACTTTAGTAGTTAATTTGGATAATAAAACTAAGACGTGGTGCCCAAAAACTTTTACTGGGTATTAAGGAAAAACAAAGGAAATGAATTGGGAGTGGAATAATCAAACTGATTTGTGCTGGCATAAAAGTCCTGGAGCTAACCCCTACCAATGCAAAAAAAGACCTAAAATCCTACTGGGAACAACCAGAAAAAACAGATAGTAAATGGAAAGCCCCGATAGAATATATTGCATTTGTGGGCAATGAGCATAGAGTGAATTACCTCGGAAGTGGGAGGGAACCTGTACCTTAGGAGTTATACGACCCTCCTTCTTCATCATACCAAGGTCTAGGAACAATATGCTGGGAACACCACTTTATGAGACTCTAGAAAGGAATAAAGAGATTTAAACCTCGACTTCCCAAAGGCAGGGGGAAACCAGGAATGGGGGGAAGATGAATGGCCTGCAGAAAGAATCATAGCGTATTATGACTCAGTCACTTGGGCTGAGGATGGATCATGGGGATATAGGACCCCAATTTATCTATCTAATCTGTTGATAAGACTCCAGGTGGTAGTGGGGATTGTTTGAAACCATATTTCTGATGCCCTAAAGTTACTGGCCAAGCAGCATTCACAAATGTGAGCATTTGTATATCAAACCAGAATTGCCCTAGATTATCTGTTGGCTGAAGAAGGGGGAGTTTGAGGGAGATTTAACGAATCTGAGTGCTGTGTGGAGAGAGATGATCATGGGGAAGCCATCACAAAACTTGCTGAAGAAATTAAAAGGGTGGCACACGTACCTGTTCGAAAGTGGAATTCTATTCTAAAAACAGATTGGGGGGATAACCTCTTTGGAGGAGTCTGGTGGAAGAAGGTGGGATTTATGCTGTTATGTTCTGGATTAGGATTGTTATTCTTACCATGCATGATTTCATGTCTTATTAGTCTAATCCACCCAGTGATACAAGGAATGCAAATGACAGCAATGCCCGTTGATCCAGAATTGGCAGCAAAAGGGAAACCAAATCCTTTGATGATATTAAAAACTAGACCTACTCACACTCAAAAAAAAGGACCTGAAGAGATGTTGACTGAACATAAAGAGACTACTCTAGCACAAGAGATGTCAACCAAATTTGAGAAGGAATGTGAAAAGCTTGATGAAGCATGGGAGATGTTAGAAAAATTAGAGGCTGAAATGAGAGAGCGTGAAAACCTGGATTATTGGGAATATAGAAGAAATCGAGATTCAGTTTTAATTAAAAAGCATGAATCAATAGCATTAGAAAGAGAAATGGGGGAAATTGTAATAAATGAGTATGATTCATGCTAATTGTAACTATATTAATATTTTAGAAATATATATTTTAGAAAACATTTGTGAAAAAGTAGTAAAGGGAAAAGTAGATGTGATTAGTGTTACAAAGCAGATGGGCCCCTTCGCAGATGCTACATGAGAAAAATAAGATACAGGATGCAGTTTCAAAGCTGGATTGGCCAAAGCTCGGGAGATGGGCCCTTTGCCGATGTGATGGGATACACGATGTCTTAAGATAGAACTGGCCTTGAGATGGACAAAGTTGGGACTTGTCATGGGTTAGTACAGTTTAGTTTTTAGTTATAAAAGAATGTAAAATAATTCTCCAGATCAGGACCTGGGAATTGCTTTGGAAGAGACAGAGACCTATCAGATAGTTAGTTAGAATATTGACATCTATTCTGACCACTGAAATTGTTACTTGCGACTTTGGGAACTACCATATAAAACCCCTTGATTTCCTGTAGGTGGGCCCTTTTCCTTCTTCCTTTGGCCAGGGAGAGACAGGTAACATCGAGCTAGGCCTGCTGCTCCCCCCTTTTTGGGGGGGAGCTGGCCTGAGGCTTGGCTGGTTTCCATCGGCTCCTGGGTGAAGGGTGGGGGAAGGGGAAGTTGCTGCTTTTTAACAGCTACTTTCTTCAGATTTCTCTGGAGCAGGGAGAAATCTCTGCCAGGACCCTGATAAGAACTATGAGCACTATTTGGGCTGAAGCCACCCTGATTTACACCGAGGGGTGGGCTGAGAAGGCATTTATGATCCTGCCTGGTTTTTGTGATTCCAGACTGCCTGGGTGCTCCGATCTCTGATGTTTTTGTGTGAGTTCTTCCTCCCTCACCAGTGCGGCCTTGAAACATCTAACACCAGGAGCCACAGAAGGAAAAACAAAGACTCCAAGTAGATTTAACTCTTTCTTAGCAGCAGGAAGCTTCCAGAGCTCAGCCCTTCTCTGAGAGATTAAGAAAGGACAGAGTGAACATAAAGAACAGCAGGATGAAGTCAGTAAAGCAAGAATGAAAAGACTATTGGGACAGAGGGTTGAAGAGTTGGTTGTTTTATTCTTACTTGAGCCATGGAAATGAACTCTATTTAAGTCATTCCTTTAAATTATGGGAAAGAGATGCATTTGGGGAGATGATTGTTTTAATTTGTGTGTAGATTTAAGCAAAGGTGTTTATGATGAACTAAGTAATATCCTATAAGATGCTTGAACAGAGATAAAGATGAGAAGCCCCCTGCGCCAGTGAAGAAGTGAGAAGATATCTCTGTACCTTGAACTGAAGAATCCTTTGCTTTGGAGTTATTCATCTTTAAAAAGTGACACCCCAGTATGCAAAAGTCTAAGACCCATGACCCATAAGCAGCTTTGGAAACTGCTCCTGGGAGGGTCACAAAGGCAGGTTTCTCCGGGCAGTTGTTTTTGTGACAGTTTAAAACCCACAAGAGAACTGTTCTATGTTGTCAGTGGGATCCATGACTCAAAAGGATACTCTTCCCCTAATGAATTGATAAAAGACTATTATCAGTTAATGACAGTGACTGAAAATTACAAGTTTTGTCTCTTTATGTTGTTTTGTAAGAAAGTGAACAGTTTGTAAAGACAGGGAAAAGTTTTTGAAGATTCATTCCATTTTAGTTTTTCCCAACTTTCTGTTTTTTCTGTTCTTTTAGTGTAAGTTAATAAACTATTTGTTAATTTTAAAGTTAAGCCTGCTTTGTTTTTCTCCTAGTCTCTCTCTCACAAAAAGAGTAAGTACCAAGGCCAAAATTTAGTAAACATAAAACCACTACATTGAGTGGTGTTTCTGCCCAGTTTAAAATTAAAACTATAACAGGACTGTTCCAAGGTAGGGAGTTTGGGTGGGGGTTTGATCCATGAAATAATTACTTTTTGGAACATAATGCTTAGTTATGTACATGCCTTAGTTATGTTATGCCCTTACATCTTTAAGGGAGGCCCACCAGGAGTCAGAGGACCCATATGCCTCTCACTCTCAGGTAATAGAGGGGCACCTGGTAGATGAGGGGGAATGGGAACGGGTCCCTTCTCGGGGTGGTAATAACAATAATCCCTCCTGCCCTCCATCCCCTAGCCAGGTGCCACTTCAGAATAGGTATGAGGTCCTGGATCTAGAGAGCCAGACAGATAATTTAGAAGAAAATTACCTGCCCAGTGAGACTTCCAATTACGACTTGTCTAAAAAACGGATTATTACCTCTAACATCAAGAAAAAAAGAAGGGTGATCGTAGTGGGTGATTCCCTTCTGAGGGGGACAGAAGGCCCCATATGTCGACCTGACCCATCCCACAGGGAGGTCTGCTGCCTCCCTGGAGCCCAGCTACGAAACATTACTGAGAGACTTCCTAGGCTGATTCGGCCCTCTGATTATTACCCACTGCTGATACTCCAGGCTGGCAGTGATCAGACTGAAAAGAGGGGTGTCAAGGCGATTAAAAGGGAGTTTAGGGCACTGGGTCAAGATGTTGATAGGACAGGTATACAAGTAGTGTTCTGCTCAGTTCCTTTGGTGGCAGAGAAAAAGGATGAAAGAAATAGGAGAACCCACATCTTTAACAAATGGCTCAAGGGTTGGTATTATCGGCAGAATTTTGGATTCTTTGATCATGGAGCAACCTTTATGGCACCTGCTCTACTGGAATCAGATGGGATACATCTCTCTGTTAAGGGCAGGAGGTTTTTAGCCCATGAACTGGCAGACCTTATTGAGAGGGCTTTAAACTAGGTTTGAAGGGGGAAGGGGATGCATCTGGGCTGTGTGGAAGCAGGCCCAAGGATGATAAGACTGTGTTAAGGGAGAAATCAGTAGCTCAGCTAAGGTGCATGTATACCAATGCACGCAGCATGGGTAACAAACAGGCAGAGCTAGAGGCCATGGTGCATCAGAGGAACTATGATATTGTTGCCATCACAGAAACGTGGTGGGATGACTCACATAGTTGGAGCACTGCACTAGATGGCTACAAGCTCTTCAGAAGAGACAGAAAAGGGAGAAGAGGTGGAGGGGTGGCCCTTTACATTAGGGGAGTTTTGGATGTCACAGGTATTGAAACTAAAGATGATGAAGTAGAGTCCCTATGGGTAAAAATTAAGGGGAAAGCCAACAAGGCTGACATCCTCCTAGGAGTCTGCTATCGTCCACCCAATCAAGATGAAGAGGTGGACAACTTATTCTATAAGCAACTGAACAATGTTTCAGGATCATCAGCCCTTGTTCTTGTAGGTGACTTCAACCTACCAGACATCTTCTGGGAACTTAATACAGCAGAAAAACAGCAATCTAGAAAGTTTTTAGAGTGTATGGAGGATAACTTTTTGTCACAACTGGTGAGCAAACCCACCAGGGGAGGGACTGTGTTAGACCTATTGTTCACAAATAGAGATGGACTGGTGGGTGATGTGGAGGTTGGAGGCCGCTTGGGGCACAGTGATCATGAAATTATAGAATTCTCGATAATTGGTGAAATAAGGAGAAATATCAATAAGATCTCTACACTGGACTTCCGGAGGGCAGACTTTGGCCTATTTAAGAGACTTATTCAAAGAGTTCCTTGGGAAACAGTCCTTGAAAACAAAGGAGTCCAGGAGAGATGGGTGTGCTTCAAGAAGGAAATCTTGAGGGCACAGGGACAGACTGTCCCTGTGTGCCGAAAGACGAGTCGATGAGGCAAACGTCCAGTCTGGATGATCAATGAGGTTTTGAAGGAACTTAGAAATAAAAAAAAGATGTATCATCTTTTTAAGGAGGGACTGATTTCTCAGGAAATATTTAAGGGAGCTGCTAGGGCATGTAGAAAAAAAATCAGGGAGGCCAAAGCCCAGTTTGAACTTAACTTGGCAACTTCCATTAAAAACAATAAAAAAAGTTTTTACAAATATATCAATGATAAAAGGAAGGGTATAACCAACCTTGGTTCCTTATTGGATGAGGCAGGCAACTTAGTAACTAAGGATAAGGAAAAAGCGGAAATGCTTAATGCCTTCTTTGCCTCAGTCTTTATTGGTAGGACAGCTTATCCTCAAGACAACTGTCCTCAGGGGTTGGTAGGTGGTGCCAGGGATCAGAATGGTCCTCTTGTTATCCAAGAGGAGGCAGTCAGAGAACTGCTGGGACACTTGGATATTTATAAATCAATGGGACCAGATGGGATCCACCCTAGGGTGATGAGGGAGCTGGCAGATGAGCTTGCGAAGCCGCTCTCCATCATTTATCAGGAGTCGTGGCTCACTGGCGAGGTTCCAAGCGATTGGAAACTGGCCAATGTGACACCCGTTTACAAAAAAGGTAGGAAGGAGGATCCTGGTAATTACAGGCCAGTTAGCCTGACCTCAGTACCAGGTAAGATAATGGAGCAGTTCATACTGAGTGCTATCACACAGCTCTTACAAGATGGCCAGGGTATCAGACCCAGTCAACATGGGTTTACAAAGGGTAGGTCATGTCTGACTAACCTGGTCTCCTTCTGTGACCAGGTAACTCGTCTGGTAGATGCAGGAAAGGCTGTGGATGTTGTCTATTTAGACTTCAGCAAGGCCTTTGATACTGTCTCCCACAGCATACTCCTAGATAAGCTGGCAGCCCATGGCTTGGACAGGAGCACTCTTCGCTGGGTTAGGAACTGGCTGGATGGCCAGGCCCAGAGAGTGATGGTGAATGGTGCAGCATCCAGCTGGCGACCAGTCACCAGTGGTGTCCCTCAGGGGTCTGTATTGGGACCAGTTCTATTTAATATTTTTATAGACGACATGGATGAGGGCATTGAGTCCTTCATTAGTAAATTTGCAGACGACACTAAGCTGGGAGCTTGTGTTGATCCATTGGAAGGGAGGAGGGCTCTGCAGAGAGACCTAGATCGGTTGGATGAATGGGCAGAGTCCAATAGCATGAAGTTTAATAAGTCTAAGTGTCGAGTTCTACATTTTGGCCACAAAAATCCCCTACAGCGTTACAGGCTGGGGACAGTGTGGCTGGACAGTGTTCAGGCGGAAAGGGACCTGGGGGTGCTGGTCGACAGCCGGTTGGATATGAGCCAGCAATGTGCCTTGGTGGCCAAGAAGGCCAATGGCATCCTGGCCTGCATTAGGAATTGTGTGACCAGCAGGAGTAGGGAGGTCATTCTTCCCCTGTACTCGGCACTAGTGAGACCACATCTTGAGTACTGTGTCCAGTTCTGGGCCCCTCAGTTTAGGAAGGATATTGAGACGCTTGAGCGTGTCCAGAGGAGGGCAACGAGGCTGGTGAGGGGCTTGGAGCACAAGCCCTATGAGGAACGTTTGAAGGAGCTGGGGTTGTTTAATCTGGAGAAGAGGAGGCTTAGAGGTGACCTTATTACTCTCTACAAC
>JAIXNV010001015.1:3822-15302 GCA_020917445.1 Riparia riparia
GTGTGTGTGTGTGTGTGTGTGTGTGTGTGTGTGTGTGTAATTTTTAATTATCATATCATGGACATAAAAGGCTGCATGGTCAATAAAGGCAATGGGTTGTAAAGGAGATTGATGGACATCCTTAGTTAATTCTGCAATTCAATGTAAACAGCATCTTTCAAAACTAGAGAAAAAGCATTTATTTATTCATTTTAAATGGGGGACAAAGGAATGTGAGCCTAATAAGAAAATCCTTCCTCATGAATTGCAGAATTTTTTAGTATGTAACCTCCTGAAGAACTTTAAACTTTTGAGCTAATAATGCAGTTTTGCTTTCCTTCTATGCCATGCTTCAGAGAGACAGGCTTTTTTTCAAAGACAGAAAAAGTACAGAGTTTCTTCCCACTTTTGATATGCTTCCATTGTTGCTTGTATCAAACATTGAACAAATTAACTTTTGGTAACTTAACATTTTAAAAATTTTAATTAAAACACTCTTGTAAATAACAGATCTGGGTCACTATAAAATAACTAATCTGGTTCCCATCTGTTTCTTTACAGCAACTAAATTTAGTGATGTATCTGTGTCCTTTCCAATCTCCCATGCCCATTTCTTAAAACAAATCTGTCCCAATAAAGAATCAGTACAAAATTGAATCAAGGTTGAAATCCATTCCTCTAGAGATCTGCGAAACTCTAAAGAAACAATACTTGTTGTTGTAAAAGCATGCATTGAGCTACTAAAAGGTGAGAGCAATTACTGCATTTTTAACATTAAATAGACTCCTTTTCTAATTGACTTTAAATCTGAGCAGGCACAAGTTTAACATAAAATTTATGTTTCTTCTTTAGAGACAGCCTAATCTGCATGCTGAAATCTGTCACTTTTCATCTCCATAATTTGCCCCTTCTGAAAAGTAGCCTCTGAAATTAATGAGTAGGTAGCTTTCTTTAGTTCTACCAAAATGCTTTTTCTTTAAGGATCTGATTTAGAACCTGTTATGCATGTCAAAGGGCAAATTCAGAGGGACAAGTTATTTTTTTTTTAAAAGTAAGTTTTTTTAATATAAGCTCTTGTGCAATAAATTCCTCTCATTTCAAACTATGCGGAGTTTACAGCTGTCATGAAGAGCTGTCAGAAAGTTCCAGAGCTATTTTCTGTGCCCATTCCCACAGCTTGCTCAGTGCCTGCACACCTTTAGAGTATGCAAATAAGATACAATTTATTTTTCAAAAGTCAAGTTAAATGAACGTGTGTCAAGGGCTGGATGTTGGGCAAATACCAGTGCCCCTACAAAAAGCATTCACTCATTCTCCTCTGCTATAGTTAACCAGAGGAGGGGGAAAGAGAACACTTTAATGGGATTTATGAGTTGAGGTAAGGATTGGGAAGAAACACTTTAAGGGCAAAAAGGCTCAACATTTAAAAGGTATAAAGAAAAATTTATAAACAGAATTAAAAGAAGATAATGAGAAGTAAAAGAAACACTTAGAACACCTTTTCCAGCCTTTCTTTCTTTCCCACTAACATCACAGGGAGACAAAACACAGGATTTTTAGTCAGGTTGTTACTTCTAAAGATCTTTCTTCAGTTTGCTTAGAGGAGTCTCCTTTGCTATATACCATGGGGTCTTTTCCATGGGAGACAGTTCTCCATAAACTTCTCCAATGTGGTTCTAATACTCATGAATATCAGTCCCGCATGATATTCGGGACATATATCCCGAATGAGGACTGAAATGAGGGTCCCTCCCACGGGCAAAAACAGTGTCCCCCATAACTCTTTTTTTGTGGGTCATTTAGTTGTTTTTTTTGGGTGTGGGGGTTTTTTTTGTTGTTTTTTTCTTTTGGTATGAGCTGTTCTAATATAAAAGAAAGGGTCTTCTTTTTTCTATCTGTGGAAGCAAGAGTTCTCTCTCTCTCTCCCTCTCTCTCTCTCTCTCTCTCTGTTCAAGCTTCTCACCAGACCACAGCTTCTCAGCAACCACCTGTTCCAGCATAAGCACCTTTTCCACACCACCTGTGGGTGGATTCTGCATCCCCCCCATCTACTTCATGAATTATAGGGAAACAGTTTGTTGTATTATAGTCCTCACCATGGCTTGCAGAAGAATCTCAGTTCTGACTCTCGAAGCACTTCCTCCTCCCTCTTCCTCCTTTGCACTGACCCTAGTGTCGCCATATCTACCCTCATGTTTTCACCTTTTCCTTTCCTTTGACTCAGGAGAGGATCAGGGTTTGTAGGTTCATTTGTTCTCAGGTTATATCAAGTGAAACAGTTTTTTATAGAGTTTTGCAGCACTGAAAGGTTGATCTTGTTCAAGCTCCGCGTCAGGGAACTGCTCATTGTGCTTCTTGCTGTCGGTCACACAGCGCAAGCTGCACCAGCCGCTGGCTCCACTCAATGGCCCTCCTCATGTGGAGCGCTGAAAAAAAGAAAAAAACTGCCATCATTTCTGTACTTTTGTTTGCACTGTGGCAGGCTAGGAGTGACCAAGCAGGCAAAGTCTATCGCTGGCTGTGCCAGGATGGTGGCGACTGCATGGCCGCTTCTGTCCTTGGCCACTCTCAGTGTCAGGTAGGAGCCACTCCCGGCATGGGCCGTGTGGTTACTCACGGTGCCAGGATAGCTCCTGGTGGCATGGCCACCAGAAAAGGGACCAGTGGGCTCCACCAAGACGGGGCCCAGCTGATCCCCTCACCTGTCCTCAGAGGTGAGGAAGAAAGAGAGCTTCCTGTGGTTTTGTCTTTCTCAAATACGTTATCACAGAGGTGTTACCAGCTTTTCTACTTGGCTTAGCAGCATGTCTCTTCTCATAGCTGGCCAGCGATTGGTTTTGCCAGGCATGGAGGAAGCTTTTAGCAGCTTCTCACAGAAAAAAATCACTTCCATGGCTGGCTGCTTCCTTCCATCTTCACCAAAAATCAATATATGCAAAAGCAACACAATGTGCTTTCCTAAACCCTACAGAAAATTCCCATGAGAGCACTAGCTACTGAAAAGGAGAGCACAGTGTCCATATATATGCCATCAGCTGATTTTGTTCACAAAAAGAAGACTGTAGAGATTTTTGGAGATTTTTGAAAGCTGTAGTTCCTATGACTTATAAAATAGATCATGTGTCTATGTGACATGTCTATGTTTCTGATTCTGTCATGGCCCTATGAAAAATTCTGAATAATAAAGTTTGAGTAAAGAAAACCAAAAAAAATACTGTATGCTGTTAAAAAGCATAGTTCTATACAAACTGGGATATCTGGTTACCTAACTTATGGTTTACTCTCATCTCTGCTCCTTCCACATGCTATAATTTCTGGAAATGACTCCTTTCACTGAATCAAAATCTGCCAAATTTTCCTTCAACACTATATCTTTCCTATTTCATGTTTAAATTGTTTATTTATGTCAGCTCCTCCTGTCAGCTTCACTTCATGTCTGCTATTACAGCCTTTAGAATAACTATACCACACTTTATCTTTTCAGCAGTGTGATCATCCACAGGATGACTTTCACCAGTACATCCTTAGATTTAATAATTTATTTTTTTTATATCCATGACTTAGCTTCAAACTATATGTGACTGTCTCAAACTTCCGTTTTTGTCCAAAGCAGTTGTGGCATGCATGCAGTTGCACACTGTCACATTGCCTTGGAACACAGATCTGAGTCAGTTCTGACGTGAGGGCACTTTTCCAACCAACACTCTTGCTCATTTAGCAGGAGCTATTAATGGAGGTTTCTGGATGGTGAAACACACTGCTTTGTGTGGAGCGATTCAGTTGTTCGTCATCTTTCCCTCTGGGACTCCTTGAGGACTGCACTCACTGGAAGAGCTGGCCTTCTGTAGTTCTCCTCCATTGCAGGCTACTTTTGCTTTTGTTGGGATAGTGACTGCAGCAGCAGAGGCATGGAATCCTGCCTGGTGACAGCTGTAAGTGTCCTGACACATCTATATCAAGACTCTCTGTGCCAGGCCTGTGACTTCTCGTCTGCTAGTGATCACATTCAGGGGGAACAGGCATCTGTAGAGATGGAATGACACCAGGTTACCACAAGCCAAAAACTTGCAATTGTTTTTCTTTGTGTGGAGAAACTACCTGCACCTGTGCAACAGAAATGGGAGAATCCAATAATGAAGAATGCACTCTTATTTTATGCAAAATTCTATATTTGTTCTACAAAAGTGCATATTGTTGAATTGATACCAAAACACCTTTTTTTCTTTAAATCTTTTTTCCTTTTTTAATTTGCTCAGAAGTCCTGACATTTGAAGACTACAATTTTGAATTATTTTTCAGAACCTAGAATTGCAATTCAATTGCTTTCTAATTGGTATTTAATAAGTTAATAATTACAACTTCCTGATCACTCAATGAAGAAAATTAAAGTGATTAAAAGCAATGCAAAACAAAATAACCAAAAAGCACACAACTATTTATCTTCAACTACCAAAGCAAAGTTTTAAAATGGAAAGGATGAGAGACACACTGAAAAGTTATTTGCCAGGATCATTTGGCTGGAAGGGATCACAGTGCAAGCTGTGCCACTTGCACAGCTAGGCAATTCCCACAGATGCCTACCTATGTACTTCTTACTGAGGAGTGCAGATATGAGGAGAGGCTGGGGAGGTATAAGAAAAGGGCCACAGAAGACAAGCATCTGCACTATAATACAGAAAGAGAAAATACAGTGGTAGGATCTGAGATCTCTCTGGCTGAAACAGCTCTTTTATCTCTTTCCGTAGCTTCTGGTCTTCCTCCCACTCTCAAGTTGGTAAAGGGAACATATGCAAGCAGACTGCCAGGGCTGCTTGGCTTTACTCCAAAGCTGCTTGGAATGCTCTCCTCACTCCCAACAGCATGTGTTTTCTTTGTCACATCTTCCCTCATAACTGCAGCTTACTATTCACTTCTCCCGTGCACTGGCTTTCATATAGCTCAGCCATCCTTGTAAAGGTAGCATTTGCGGCAGTGTGTGGCTGCATCCACACCTGTCATAACCCTTTACACAGGAGGGGAAAATTACTACTGTTCTAGGCAAATAAATAGGTCTTCTTTCAGCAGGAGTAACTTTTGTCACATTATTACACCCTGCTGTTTTGGCCAGGGCCAGTAATTGCCAGGCTCTTACCTTCACTGTCTATGGGATGGGAAACAGGCAGACAAGTTCAGTCGGGGAGGAATGAAGACACTTTGTTAGTGACAGATATAATGTGCCTGCACATTATTAAAGTACAGGCAATGCCTGTCATGGGAGAAGGGCTCTACTCCTTACATGAAGATAAGCAACTGGTCCACAGGTAAAAAAATAGAGGGAAGGAGTTTTGCCAATTATTTACTTTTTGTCCCAGAACAGATGGGCCACAATAGAACTAAAGGGAATAAGAAGAGCAGCAGCACCTAATGGCTCCACTGAGAACAGCTTTCACTTTTCATATACCTTTGTTTCAAATAACATGACATTAAGCAGTGTCATTCTAAGTCAGCAAAAGTGATTCTTTATTGAAGCTAAGATGGGATGAGTTGGTTAACACAAAGCAGCCCCTTACAGCACCCAGACATCAGTGAAATCGGTTACTTCAAGAAGCAAATACAAGAAGTTAGTTCTCTGCTATAAACTAAAGCTCGGTTCTGATCCTCCTGAGGGGCATGAGGAACACTGTCTGGATTCATATATTCTTACCTGAGTGTTGGTCTGGGCTGGCATACAGGGCAGCAACAATCACGGCAAGAGTGGTGTAGAGCACGCATATGCAGGGCATGAGAATACTGGCAGTACTAGGCTGGCTTTTGGTAAAGTGATGGCAATCTGGCTGTGCAGCACTTAGCTGTTGCCTTCTTTGAATCAGCTATTGCCCTGGAAATACTTCTCCCAAAGCAGTGAGCTCTTTACAGAAGAATTCCAAATATCCTATTACAACTCTGGAACACAGTGAGAAAATCTAAGTGTAAAGCTTCAGAAAGTACTCAGGGCTGTCATAAGAAGGGCAATGTGCTCACCAGCCTGTGAGTATTCCCTGTTGTCCTTGTGAAGCATTGAATAAGGACTTTACCTTATTAGATAATTGTAAATCGATGTAAAAGATTTTGAGAAATAATGCAGCTTATGGTCTTCAAGTAATACATTGAAGTACCTGTCTATCACACTTCTGTTCCCTCCCCTAAAGTTTAAATCTTTCCAAACAATTAGATAATTGTAAAGCAGGTATATTTTATTTCCAGCTGGGACACATGGGGGGATATCTTCTCCAAACCATGCATACCTGGTCAAAACAGGGTCCAGGTTTAAATACACATTGATCCCATAAACCTACACCTCCCCACCTGCCCATTCCCAGTCTTCTCTTGCTTTGTATTCTAATTAGCTGTCACCACCTCCTGGTGGTTGTGAGCTGGTGTCTTGGGAGGAAGGCTGACATCTTCCTCATGTTGATCTTCTGGGCAGGCACACTGGAGGTTTGGCTATTTTTCAGGTCACTTTGCTCTTGCCAAAGATAAGGAGCTTGATTTTGCTGGATTCAAGCCACAAAGTTCTGCTTTATCGATCTTTGACAAATACCCAGGTCCTGCTCTGCTGAGTTTCAACATAATACATCTTACCTATATGACTTTTACTTAGTAACTACCTAACAACCAAGCTTAGTAGCTAATCTCCCATGTGTTCTCAGTACAAGCTGTTTCTTTACTTTTTTCTTTACTTTTACAAAATCACTAGGAGCTGTTTCTAAAATCCTGTATTTTTATATTCATAAACATCCTCCATATCACTTGTTAGGTGACTCCAGGGGCTTGATGTGGTTATGCGCTGCCTCCTGTAAGTTGGCTAAGCTGATTCTACTCAGAAAAGAGTGCTAGTGTAATTTCTGACAGCAGAACTGGCAAAACTGCCCCACTCCCATGAAGGACTAATGCTGCAACTTCAGACTATGAAAACAAGCTTATATTAGCTCAACACTGTATGCTGGAAACAAAGAGATTTTGATACAGTCATCAGCACAGTGAAACTGAAATTATTATCTTGTGCAATCAAGGCTTCATTGATTGTAATAACGAGAGGTGAAATGGAAGTCTGCAGATATAGTTCTGCATGCTACTATGATTTCTGACCTTTCTCCTATTTTTTCCATGCATTTTTCTTTTAAATTGATGTAAAAGATTTTGAGAAATAATGCAGCTTATTATCTTCAAGTATTACATTGAAATACCTGTTTATCACGCTTCTGTTCCCTCCCCTAAAGTTTAAATATTTCCAAAATTTTGCAAGAAAATGTCTTTGCTGTAAAGTCTGGGAAACTTATCTTGCTGTTTCAAATTGTTCCAGGAACTACTGTTGAATAACACTTGAGTGACAGTTTTACCTAACAGACTAAGTGTCTTCTGCCTAAACTTTTGTAAGACTTTACAACTGGTATCTGCATACAATCTAATTGAAATTTTAATTTTTACTTACACTACCAGAGATCTACTCCTCGTTTCTACTGTGTGAGTGACTAGCAGTCACCCAGTCTTCCATGCCAGTAATTCTGCCCAACTTCTGCAGTCTTCGCTATGTGCTCATGTGGCACACAAACATTCATCATCCCCACATTCTTCCTACCATCATGGTTGCATTTAATGCTGGAAACTCTTTACAAGAGTTAAAGAGTTAAAGAGTTAAAGGTCTTTTTGTTACAGTTTGGTTTTATTATTTGAAGGTCCATTCTCTGTAAAACTATGACCTATTTCACTGGAGCATAGTACTGATCAAGACAGACCACTTGATGGTCTACTCAGCACTTGAACATTTTAGACTGAAAAGAACTGATTCTTGTCAGATGATCTGAGCACTCCTCACCACCATCTGAGTTTGGCATAAATATTGCAAATCCCATGAGTCACAGAAAATTGAGAGAACTAGGATTTGAAAGAATAATATGTAGTCAGTTCCTTACACAAGATTTTGTAAACACAAGTATTCAAGTATGGCACTCACAGAAGCAGCTTGAACTCCTCTTTCTGAGGAAAAAGTCGATTCAGATTAATATAGTTTCGTTTGCTAAGAAAGCCCGTGGTTCAGAGTAATTGAAAAGCACTGAATTAAACCAGTTCCAGAAGGCTGGAGAATTTCTAGTTAAGAAAGTCATTTTTATCTAAATTCACCCATTCTCTACTAAGAGATATTTTTCAATAATCTTACTAGCATTTTATAAATCAGAATGATAGATTTATGAGCTATTTCTTGTAACAGAATTAGAAACAGTTAACTGCAAGTAGGTTATTCTGAAACAAAAATTAAATTCTACCATTTTCTACAGTGTCGAGGTTTTTTTTGAGGGTAGGCATCCTTGGCTAATCATGTATTTTTTCCAGCTCAAACTTTGCAAACTGTATACAGTTGATTTGAAACAAAACATCATTCCCGATACCTTTTGTTCTCAAGCTTTTTTACTTGTGGAAGAGGAGGAAAATGACAATGTCAGCCTTCAGCATCAGTGATGACCAGTTATTTACCTGTGAAGTTCATGTAGAGTAAAACCTACTTAATTAGCTGGATAGATAATTTAATTTTATTTTTCAATTAGCTTTGGTCAGTTGGTACATCCCAAAGCTAACGCCCATAGAAGAATGGTAGCTCTAATAGCAGAATCTGGTAGCACCTACATGCTACCAAAGTTCTACCTTTTAATCATAGACTCATAGAACACTCTCATTTGGAAGGGACCCACAAAGGTCATCAAAGTCCAACTTTTGGCCCTAGGCAGGACACTGTAAGAGTCACTCCGTGTGCCTGAGAGTATTGTCCAAATGCTTCTTGAACTCTGTCCGGCTGTGACTGCTTCCCTGGGGGGCCTGTTCCAGTGCCCAACCACTCCCTGTCTGAAGAACTGTCTCCTAATATCCAACCTAAACATCCTCTGATGCAGCTTCATACCGTTGAGTCCTGTCGCTGGTCACAATTAAGGAGTGATCAGTGTTTGCCCCTCCTCTTCTCCTCATGAGGAAGTTGCAGACAGCAATGAGGCCTCCCCTCAGTCTCCTCCAGGCTGAGCAGACCAAGTAACCTCAGCCTCTCCTCATACAGCTTTCCCTCCAAACCCAGCACCATTTTCATTGCCCTCCTTTGGACGCTCTCCAATAGCTCAATGTCTCTCTTGTGCTGTGGCACCCAGCAGTGACCCCAGCACTTGAGGAGAGGCTGCCCCAGTGCAGAGCAGAGCAGGACAATCCCCCCCTTGCCTGGCTGATGCTGTCCCTGTTGCCCCCAGGACATGGGTGGCCTCTCTGGCTGCCAGGGCACTGCTGGCTCATGTTCAACTTGCCACGGACCAGGGCTCACAAGTCCCTTTTTACAGTGCTGCCCTCCGGACTCTCAGTCTGTCTGTAAAGCCAGGGCTGCCCCCTCCCAGTGCAGAATCCAGCACCTGCCCTCGTTAAACTTCACATGGTTGGTTATTGTCCATCTCTCTAATTTGTCAAGTGTGGCAGTGTGTGTTTTGTTTTGTTGGTTTTATGTAATTTTATATTGAGTTTTGTATTTGGTTCGTTCCATGTACCCCCCTGTTTCTGCATTGGTTTCTACTTGTTTACTCCTAAGTGGAGTGTTGCCCATTATCTGTCAATCATCCCTTCCCCCCTTATTCCAGATTGTCAATCCCCTCTCTCTCCCCTTAGGCTCCCTGTCTATCACTCCAGGACCCTTCCCTGGCTTCCAGAAAGCTCCAGGGAAGGTGTTGAGTGATAGGCTGGGGCCCAGGAAATCCCCTCCTACTGTTTTGTGGTTGGTCCCTGGTTCCAAGGTTAACACCCCTGGTTACACCCCTGTTCTCTGTTATTGGTCGACCGGTTGTTGCCACCCATTTCCACCCCATCTTAAAAGCTTGTGCTCAGCTGCTCTCTGGGCTCTTCTGGGCAGCAGGTCAGGGAGTGCTAAGCTCCGTGGTCCCGCTACCTCAATAAATCCATGTTAAACCCTGCTCAGGAGAGTCATCTCTTCATTCGGTCGCCGCGGTCATGTTTCCCATCTATCTGCCCGTTCCTGGTGTGGGGAGTCAAGGCCCCACAGGGAGGAGGTGGCTTGTCCAGTCTGCCATCCCGACCTAGCCACATTGCCGCAGTGCAGAAGGCTGAGCTAGCCTGCGGCTGCGCTGGTGAGCGCAAGGACAGACACTGCGACAGTCAAGATCTCTCTGCACAGCCTCTCTGCCCTCTAAGGACTCAACAGCTCTTCCCAGTTTAATGTTGCCAGCAAATTTACTTAGTATTCCTTCAAATCCCATGTCCAGGTGAATGAGTATGTCAGAGGATAGAGTCCTGTGGAACCCCACTAGTTGACTGGATGTTAGTCTGATGTTTTTGTAAATATATACTATTCTTTCCAAAGAAAACATCCCATTGGAGTCTTATAATTGCCTTGAAAAGCATACAAGAGAAGAGATTACTCCTCTGTAACTGTGCACAAATTATTATGAGAGAAATGTCACAATGTCAAATGTGTGATTTGAAGCGCCAGCAACCGTAAAGGAAAATACATCCTTTTCAGCCAAACTTTCATACATTCATGCATGCATGCATTCAGTCATGTTTAGCTCAAAGAGAGGCAAATACACAGTCATCAGTGCACACAGCATTTGGAGTACCAACATATATTGAGCCTTGTCCTGGTTTGGAGACAAATTTGGGGGAATTCCCTTTGGGAAGCAAACCCAAGTGGCCCCTCCCTCCAACCAGTCCGAAAAAAAACCTCTTTGGAGAAAAGTGGAAAAAACTATTTTACTAAACAACTAAAGTGCATACAAGTATAAAGAATGAATAATATGAAACAATAAAACCTCTCCTTCTGAAGTGAGATGGCAAATTGAGAAAGTCCTTGCCGTGGGTATAGCTCGGCTCTCTCTCAGTCTCTCCTCAGTCCCAGTCCCTCCAGTGCTGCTGGAAAATGCCGAGGTCCAGGCCCCGGTGGGCCGCAGGTGCAGCCCCCACAGTGCTCCCCTGGGTCTTCAGTCCAGAACAGTTCCAAGAAAAAGGAAAAAAAAAAAAAAAACAGTCCAGGGAACTTCTCTGCCCTAGCTAGCTGAAACTAACCAAAAGCAAGAAAAGATCTCTGTCCTGCAGTCTGTCCAAGCCTCCGCCAAACAGCCCGTCCACAGAAGAATGTGCAGGAGTCAGGCAGTTTTCTCAAAACAAACTCCGCGCTTCTCCTTACTCTTAGAACCAGTATTAAAGGCACAGGACTCAATATACAGCACAAACAGAACAGACGATTGGGGATACAAACATCATAAAGTTACCCTAGGACATTCCACCCCTTATCCCCATATCATCAATTTACTAAAACTAATATATACTCTAACTCTACGCACACATACATCTATATAAAAAAACAATATGCAATATACAGCTACATACAGTGGCAGTACCATTCAGCACACATCGATAATTACACACAGTTCTCACCCAACAATCAAATCTCCCTGGGGTACACATCGTGTGGTTCCATCTTTCTGCATTACCCACCATGTGCA
>JAIXNV010001016.1:0-12188 GCA_020917445.1 Riparia riparia
GCTGATTTCGGCTGGAGCAGTTCAGTCTGCGACAGAAGAAGTCACCAGGCGACAGCGAGTGCCTGGCTGGAGCTCTGCTGTGCTCTGACACTTTGCCCGGCGCTGCCGCAGGGGGAGAGCAGGGATTAGCAGTGCCTTTGTCCAAGGCTCTCTGCAGACTGATTAGACTCGTGCCCACTTAATTACAGCACATTACGAGCCTGTGCTGCAGCAGGGATGGCCCAGCACAGGCAGCTGGGGACAACAGCCAAGAGAGCAGAAATAATTTAGGGCAGCAACGTCGCTTTTCTCAGCCAGCATCCAGGGATTTACGCTCTCTATCCCAGCAGCTGACACAGTCTCTGCTTTTTTGGCTCCATCCTGGTCCCGCTGGCATCTGGTGCAACCCTCCAGACCTTCCTCAGCACCTCTCCCCAGCTGAGCTCCAGTGGAAAGGGTTTCTGGCTGTCCATGGCAGCCCGAACTGCCAGTGCCCTGCTGTGCTCTGCGCTGGAACCCCCGAGCGTCTCCCCTCTCCTCTTCTCGCTCCTGTCCTTTGCCAAACCAGGCAGCGCCCATTGGCATCATCCCTCCTCCTTGAACACGCCCCAGGGATCTGCCAGAGGGTCCCAGAGTGGGAATCTCCGTGTTCACCACTTCAGCTTGGCTTAGACGACCCCCTGGGACCACGGCTCGGGGTCATCAGCAAATCCCCCCGTGCCAGCCCTCCCTGCCCCACAGGCAGCAGCAGGTGCTGCCCCTCGCTGTCCTGTCCTGCTGGGGTGTGGGAAATCCCAGCACCCCGGGGGCCAGCAGGGCTCCGCTGGCTGAGAACTGAGGCCGGGACTGCAGCACGGGGGCAGATGGGTTTGCACGCTCCCCCCTGGCTGCGGGGTGTTTCAGGCTGCCACAGGTTTTTGGGTCACTGCTCAGTCTTTTGCTGAAAAGCCCTGGCGACTGTGTGTCCCCCTGTGCGGCACAAGGGATGCCTTCCCATGGGGGGCACACCTTCCTTCCCGGCTTCGTGGCCGTGTTTTCACCCCAGCGAGTGTCCTGCTGTGTGTGGGGATGGAGGATGTGCCAGCCCACGGCTGCCTGTGTCTGTCTTCACTGCAGCTGCCCCGGGGCTGTCCTGCCACTGTCCCCCCTGCAGGCAGGGACACTGACCCTCCTCTGGTCCCCAGCCTCGCTGGTCCCACCAGCAATTCCAGCTCCCTGGAAAAAAGATGGACTCAACAAAGGAGAGACTGGAGGAGGGGATCTCTGCCAGCATTCACTGAGAGATCAGAGACCTGGCGTGTTTGGGGGACAGACCTCACCGGCTGTGTGGCACCTGGTGTGTCTGAGCAAAGAGTTCCTGTCCCAGCTGTCCCCGGTGGCCGCCCCGGCCCCTGGAGCCGCGAGGTGAGCACACAGTGGGGAGCAATGGGGTAAAAGCTGGCCTGTCAATTCTTCTAAGTGCTGCTAACAAGCAATCTGTAAGTTCCCATATGAAGCTGTTTTGAGAATGAGAAGTTCCCTTAACGAAACGATCCGTTCTGAGGGTGACAAGTGCACCTGTAATAACGGGGAGTTTGTCTCACAAGGATCAGTAGAAAATATATGTAAATAATCCGAGAATAGCTAGATTTGATGGACAAGTAAAACACCTTGTACTAACCAACAGAATAATTAACAAGAGAGCTGTTAATGGATTAGAAGTTGCCCTCGAGGTTTGTAAAAACTGTATAAAAGACAGTGTGCAGCCATAATAAAGAGCTTTTTGAGCATTCTGGACTTTTACTGTGTCCTTCTGTGTGGCGTGACCGCCTCAACAGCGACAGCAGAGGAGCTGCAGGGTTAGATGGGGTATTGGGAGGGAGTTCTGGGAGAACAGAGCAGCTGTGGCTGCCCCTGGATCCCTGGAGTGCCCAAAGCCAGGTTTGGAGCACCCTGGGATAGTGGGAGGTGTTGGAATGACCTCTATCAGGATGGATGCTCGTAGGCTGGGGTTGGTTCTCCTGCAGGATCTCCAGTGGAGGGTCACAACCACGCCCTCACTTGCTCTGATGTCCTGATCAGGGTCAATAGTCAATATCCCTGGCCACCTTCCCATTGTCCCACCCCGTTCCTGGTGCTGCCGATCCCACGGGAGCTGCCTGAGCCGCTGGATCCCAGGGCAGGGATCGCACCCCTCCCTCAGCACCCATCTGCTGCCTGGCTCCGATTCAGGGCTGGCTTTAGGGGCACGGGGTGGTCTCCCACCCTCGGCTGTCAGGGGAGGCTGGACAACATCTCCCGGGGGTGCAGCTCACAGGGAGGCAGGAGGCCAGGGGACGTTTTTGGAAGCTGCCCTGGGGACACCTGAGGACAGTGACGCCGCTGTGTAAATATCAAATATTGACAATCTGGAGGCAGGCTCCGCAGCAGAGGGTCAGGGAGCTGTAAAGAAGGCAATGTGAACTAATCAGAGCCGACGTAAAGCTGCCAAGACCCAAGTTAAGCCTGCTGTGGATTTAGATTCACACTGCAGATAAAGAGGCGGCTCTGGCAGAACTGGCCTCTGGAGCCGGTTCAGATTAACCCGGATTTTCAGCATCATTTCATGCTATTCCAGTCCACAAATCCCAGCAGCTCTGCCAGTGCATGCCGGGCTGGACCACAGCGCCCAGGAGACTCCCAGAGCTCTGCCAGCCCGGCCTTCCCAGCTCCCGGGGCTCGTGCCAAGGGCTGGCACCTCCTGGCAGGTGGGACAGGTGTGGGCTCACCCTATCCACAGAGCTCTGTGAGCTGGGGAGTGCAGGGGACACATCCCACCTTGGAGATGTCTCCTTTCTCCAGCTGAGTGGTGACAGCAGACGTGGCATGAGCCTGAAAAGAGAGGTGGGGCTGTGGAAGGGGGGGGCAGGAGCAGAAAAGGGCCGGGGAGTGTCAGCAGGAGACCCCTAAACCTTGAGGAAGAGGCAGATCCCCAGCCCAGGCACGGCCTCCGTGGGTGGCTGCAAAGGGCTACAACAGCTTTTACAGGTGCCTCAGGTCCCTGGGACATCTTTTACAGGTGCCTCAGGTCCCTGGGACATCTTTTATAGGTGCCTCAGGTCCCTGGGACAACTTTTACAGGTGCCTCAGGTCCCTGGGACAACTTTTACAGGTGCCTCAGGTCCCTCCCTGCCTGGGACAGCCTCTAGAGGAGCCTCAGGTCCCTGGGACAGCCTCTACAGATGCCTCCTGTCCTGCCATCTCTCCTGTCCCTGTCCCTGCCACACCTCTGCACAGGATGCCCTTGCCTGGTGTCACAGGTGCCCCTGGAGAGGCAGAGCTCCCTGCCAGTGCCCTCCTGGCACCAGAGGGAAGAGCCCAGGCTGGGTTCACCCCTCACCTGGTCCCTTCTGGCTGGCCCTGGTGGCACCCCATGGCCGTGGCAGTGCTGGAGCTGCCACACCAGGGCTGGCAGTGATGACAGACTGTGCCCAGTTCGGAGGCTTTTTTATCTAATCACAAAATACTCCACAGACTCATGAAGAAGAAGGTGGAAAAGAATGACCAGCTTACGCTCTAAAACTTCCATCTTTCTTTATATATATTACTACATTTTAAAAGTCAAACTCTTAGTTTTACACTGTGTGCTATCACACACTTCTATTCAAACCACACACTCACAATCCCACTCACAATTTTGGAAGGCTTTTCCATGGCCTCAGGTGAAATGCAGTGTTGGCCTGGGGGTCAGTGCCTGTGAGCACAGAAAAATCTGGAATTCTCAGTGCCCAGGGTTCCAACACCGCCTTCTGAAATAGCCTCAGCTATCACCCTAAATAAAGAATTCCCTAAATTAGGGGAATTCCTGGCCAGAAGTGTGGAGCCCCTTGGCCCAGACACCTCTCAGGGCTGGAGAGGGCACCCCTGCCAGGGTGACCCCTGGTAGGAAAGGACACGGGGCAAGCACCTCACTGGATGGACACCTCACTGGAGAAACATCTCACTGGAGAAACATCTCACTGGATGGACACCTCACTGGAGAAACATCTCACTGGAGAAACATCTCACTGGAGAAACATCTCACTGGAGAAACATCTCACTGGATGGACATCTCACTGGAGAAACATTTCACTGGAGAAACACGTCACTGGAGAAACATCTCACTGGATGGACACCTCACTGGAGAAACATCTCACTGGAGAAACATCTCACTGGATGGACACCTCACTGGAGAAACATCTCACTGGAGAAACATCTCACTGGACAGACACCTCACTGGACAGACACCTCACTGGAGAAACATCTCACTGGAGAAACATCTCACTGGACAGACACCTCACTGGATGGACACCTCACTGGATGGACACCTCACTGGACGGACACCTCACTGGATGGACACCGCACTGGGGAAACACCTCACTGGATGAACACCTCACTGAACAGACACCTCACTGGACAGACACCTCACTGGATGGACACCTCAGTCCAGCCCAGCTCCAGACCTGGGAGATGACTCTTCCACCTCCACCTCCTTCCTAAGGAGACCCCTTAAAGCTTTTGGGAGGGGGAAGAAGACAGGAGCCTGGCAAGGGAGATGCAGGGGCTGGGGTTGGCACATGGGCACGGGAAGGAGCTTCCCTGGCAGGGGACAGCGGGTGAGAGCAGCTGTGACAGGGCAGCGTCCCCAGAGTGCTGTAACAGGATGGCTCTTGCCGTGACAGGCGACAAAGCTACAAAACCACCTTAAAATAGACTCCAGGAGGGCTTCATCTCAAAGCCTATTATCTGCACTGAATGCCAGATTAGTGAGCAAAGCCCTCCTTGGGCTTTGGAAATGCTCTGCTAAGGAGGGATAATCATGTCATTGAGGCCCTCCAGGAGCCACCACGGAGGAGCTGGGGACAGCAGTGACCTCAGCAGATGCTTTATGTAAGGGGGATCAGGGGACAGCGGGCATGGCCGCTCGGTTCAAAGGTTGCCTTCATGGCCCCAGTCTCAGGGATGATCCGTTTCTCCACAGCCTGAGCGGGCAGCGCTGTTCAGGGCTGTGTCCGGGCTGGCAGCAGCCCTGGCATGTCCCACCCTCCCTGCAGCCCCACGAGGCTCTGCTGGGCTGGCAGTGGTGGGGTGGGACTGGCCAGCTGAGCAGGATCAGCCAGGCAGGGGTTTCAGCAAAGCCCCATGACACACTTCTGCCGTGGGGAGCAGAGGCAGAGGGTGAAGTGTCCCCTTCAGCAATCCCACCCCAGACGGAGCTCCCTGCTCCATCCCTGGCTCTCGGGGCTGTTTCCTTCTCCCAGGTCCTGGCAGGGAACCAGATGCTCCATGCACTGCCTGGCCAGAGCACTTTCACTCCCACTGCCTGTCGATTACTGAGTCCATTAGGGAAGGAGAAAGCAGGAAAGCAGCGTGGCTCCCTCTGCACTTTCCTTCCCCATCTCCCACTCTCCTTCCCCGCTCCCCCTCAGACTCCTGTGCCAGCCCCAGCTGACACGTTCAGCCTGGTGGGAGCAGCAGCACATTCCCTGAATGCCGTGGGCCAGGCACAGCAAAGACCCCTGGACAGGCGGGTTCATCTCGAGAGCCCCCCAGTCCAATCACATAAATTGTGAGCAAGTTCCACTCAAGCTTCCGCTGCGCCCTGCTAAAACCATCACTCACAACATCCCCCCAGTCACGGGATCCTGCCTGCCTTTTGGGATTAGGTCTCTGTGCTGCTTTGGGGCTGGGATTTACTGGGTGTTTTACAGGTTATGGGGAGGAAAAGAAGAAGCCTTTGCTCTTTATGGGGCAGCTTTTACGCGCTGCAGTTTCCGCGCCGCGCTTTTACTGCCCGCAATCCCAAACCCCATCAATCCTGAGCGGGTGCCAAGGGAAAGGCTCAGGGATGGCAGCAGGAAATGACAGCAGGCACCAGGGGGTTGGGAATGGGCATCTGCTGGCATGGGCAGTGCTTGAGGGGTTCCCTAGAGCCAGAGAGCCACAAATTCTGCTGCTGCCGGGGCCAGCCCAGGGCTTCTCCAGCCTTGAAGAGGGAATGAGGTGTCCCAGCCTGGAAAAGGTGAGGCAGAGCTTGTCAGGAGGATGTGGAGAGCTGGGCTGGCTCCTCGTGCTGCCCCTGGGCGCAGCTGGGCAGCTCCTGAGCAGCCAGCCCGGCTTTGAGGGCTCTGGCACAGGCAGAGCTGTCACTGACGGGGGTTTGCCTGTCCTGCCCTGGAGCCTGCTCTGGGAGTGACAGGAGCAACCCCAAGTCCAACTGCTGGCACCCAGAGGAGTGCTTTGGGTGGGAAATGACTGCACAGCAGGAGCCTGGAGGGGAGGAGCGCTGCTCTTCATCACCGCTCGTTAGTGATTAATCGCATGTACTGCAGGGAAGCCTGGCCAGAGCCAGGGCTCCTCCCCAAGGCACCGCGCTGGGGTCAGCCCCCTTCCGCAGCGAGCAGCCCCCAGATAAAATCCGTGTTCCAGCAGCAGTGAATTCCCCGTGCCTTTCCGTAACCTCACCCGTGGGCAGCAGCTGGCTCCCTGCACACCATCATCACATGTCGCGTTCTCCCATCAGATAATTTGCTCCACAGCCTCGATGCACATATCTTACAATATTTTGTCACCCTTTATCACTGCAATTTCACCGCTATCATGGCCTGGTGAATCATTATTGATAGACCCTTAATATCAGTGCCATTCCTCCGGAGGGATGGGTTTTAATGAATTTTCTCCTCCGCCCCGCGGTGCAGCTGCACGCTGACACGGTTCAGGGGCAGGGCCGGAGCTGTGGAACTGAGCGCATCCCACACGGAGCAGAGGCGGCCGTGTGGAGCTGCCCTGTGCTTTATTCTCCTGTGCTGAGAATGGGCCAGGAGACCTTTGAAAAGGCCTTTATGAGGCCAGCTCTTGGAAGCAGCGGGAGCGGGATACAGGTGAGTAACAACCAAAGTTTACCTTAAAGTAATTAACGTCAACAGCAACAACAGTGAACATTTCAGTGGGGACACATAGCCTCTGCAAACGTGACAATGGATGAACTCGAAATTACAACGCTTACTAGCACACCGACTCCTGCATTATTTCACTCTTCACATCCTGCACAGGGTGTGATTCCCGACGTGGGGACGCTCTCGGCCACTCGCACGCCCGGGCACGCCCCAACTCCCGCTGCAGCTCCTCTCCGCCTGGTGGACGGGGGTCTCTTTGAAGTGTTTTCATGTTCTGTTTTCCTTTCCAGAGGATGAACAACTCCAGGAGGTTCAAAGCAGGAGCTTTGCCCTCCTTTTGCGCCCTTATTTTCTGGTGCTGCCTTTGAAATATCTCCGCAGGTGCGAAGCGCAGCTTTGCCTGACCAACTGAGCCACCTGGACTGGTCACAGGCACCTGGGGGCACAGGGACAGGCAGAGCAGCCACAGCCACGTTTGTGACCTGGACTGGTCACAGGCACCTGGGGGCACAGGGACAGGCAGAGCAGCCACAGCCACATTTACCACCTTGAGCCATCACAGGCACCTGGGTGGCACAGGGACAGGCAGAGCAGCCACAGCCGCGTTTGCCACCTTGAGCCATCACAGGCACCTGGGGGCACAGGGACAGGCAGAGCAGCCACAGCCACGTTTGTCACCTCGAGCCATCACAGGCACCTGGGGGCATGGACACAGGCAGAGCAGCCACAGCTGTGTTTGCCACCTGGAGCTGTGCCAGTGCTGGTGCCCGGCTGAGGAAGCGTTGTGTTTTTGGAGGTCTTTGGGCAGGTTGAGGAGATGTCCTCCTCCAGAGCCTCCCCGGCAGCTGGGCCCGTGGTGCAGGGAGCAGAGGGCAGCTGGGCTGGGCCTGTTATTCCTGGGCTTGGTTTCAGCTGCAGCCTAAACTGAGCTCATTCCCCCCCGCCCTCTCCCCGGCTCAGAGACAGGGTGCTGAGCCCTGTCTGTCTGGCAGCTTGTGAAGTGTCTGTCACGGCAGGACGGTGACAGCTCCGACGGGCTGGATGCACACAGCCTCTGGCTGCTGGCAGGAGGGGCTGGGCGCTGCCCTGCCGTGACAGCTCTGCAAACACCCGGCCCTGGCACTCGGGCAGCCCCAAGTGCCAGCTCTGCAGCTCTCCCTGCTGCGGCACCTCCCAAACCCACCTCAGGGCTTCTCCTCCTGCGATGCAAATTCGGTTTAGGGCTGAGCAAAGCAGCCACTTCCTTTTGTCGTGTTTGCACATAAAAAAAAAAGTCCCTGAAGTGCTTTGCTCCTTTCATCTCCTGTGTGGAAATTCCTGAGGGACGCAGGAAGGGATGAAGAAAAGGGTCCAGCCTGGCAGCCCTGTGGCAGTGGAGTGAGTGCAGTGCTGCTTTAAAGGGCCCTACTGTGGGGTACAAACCAACCTGAGGAGGAACCTGACCTCTGAGGAGCTTGGCTGTGGAGCCAGGAGCTAAGTGAGCCGAGAAAGGAGTGGGAGAGCCAAGGCAGCAGCCCTGGGAGCTCCTGCAGGCAGCCTGGCAGGGTCACACGGGGCTTTGCTGCCTGCCAGCTCTCAGGACTGACCCTGTTTGTGGCAAGAGCTGGATGAAGCACTGGGTGGTTCCTCAGGCTGTGAGGGGCAGCACCAGCTCCTGTGCAGAGCAGCTCTTCCCGAGGAAATGGGCATTTCCATGGGGATGGGACTCCGGGAGGGGTTCGGCACACAGCACGAGCAGGAGGTGAGCGCGGAGAGGAGCCTGTGGCTAACCTGGCCTGAATCCTGTCATTCCGGGGGTGAGGGGAGCATCCTTGGAGGGGGTGGTGGGGACAGGGACACAGCACTGGGACGGATCCCTCCGGATCCGGGCTGAGCCCTGGGGAAATCAGTTTGACTTCAGCAGAGCAGCAGCACAGGCCAGCGCCGCCAGGGCACCCGTGGTGCTCAGCTGGGCAGTTCATGTCCTGTGGCAGTTCTGGCTTCTTCTTCTCTGCCGAGGTCGGGATCAACACATGTGAGTCGCAGTTCATGTTCAGACTCGGTGTTTATTAATTCTTTATATAATTCACAGCCTCACGAGCCGTGAGCTCTAACTAGCAAGTTGGAGAATGCAGGTAAAATGGATGCCTCAAACTCTTTCCAAAGTTATTTAAGTTCTAATTCCCCAATAACGAGGTGACACCTCTATTATTTATATTTCTGACCCAATAATGACCACCCAAGACCTGCAATGTGAACCCTTTTCACCCAGTTACAGAAACCCACCCAAAACCATGAAGAAGAAGGTGAAGGACTCAGACAACCCTTAAAGTCCTCCATCTTGACTCACATGTGTTACTACATACTAAAACCTTAAATCTAACTTTTTCACCCTGTGAGATCACACAATTCCATTCAAACCGCACACCCACAACCCCAGTGCCATCGCTCAATTTTGGAATCCTGTTCCACGGCCTCAGGTCCAATGCAGTGTTTGCTTGAGGGTCAGTGTCCCTCAGCACAGAAAGCCTGGAATTCTCAGCCTCCGGGGTTCCAACAATGTCCAGCATCACCTGCAGCTCGCAGGTCTGGCGTGGATGGGAGGAGAGACACGGAATCACCACAGCACCATGGAATGGTCTGGGTTGAAGGGACTGTAAAGCTCATCCCAGTCCACGCCCTACCATGGGCAGGGAACCTCCCACGGTCCCAATGTCCAGCCTGGCCTTGGGCACTGCCAGGGATCCAGGAACAGCCACAGCTGCTCTGGTCACCTTGTGCCAGGGCTCCACCACCCTCCCAGGGAAGAACTCTTCCCTAATATCCCATCTAATGCTGCCCTCCTTCAGCTTAAAGCCATTCCCCCTTCCCTGCCCTCAGGAAATGGGCTCCAGCCTGGCCGTGGACACTTCCAGAGCTTTCCCCAAGTTCCCCCAGCCCCCAGCAGAGCCACTCTCAGCCCAGTGGAGGGAAGAGACTGGCTGAACACCGTGGGGAAAAGAACCAGAGACTCAATTATTGCCGTGCATAGAGACACAAATTAATTAACTGAGTGCGGCGCAGGGGGACATTTCCCATGACCCGCAGAGAGGAGTTTCGGGGAGAAATGGCTGATGATTAATGCTCTCCTCTTCCTGCTGCATCGACAGGACCCTGGGAAGGGCTGCTCGGCAAAGAGAGCTCTTTACACACCTTCAGCCTGTGGCAGGCACCGTGTATTTGGTTTGCCACCGCTTTTCGCCAGAATTTCGCCATTTCTGACGTCACCGAGGCTGTCGCAGCTCATGTTTTCATCTGTGGTGAAAGAGCAGAGAGCGTGGCCAGAGCGTGGAGAAGTTTTTAAAGAGTCCAGCCCAGCTCCTTGCTTTGAGCTCAGCGAGGCGAAATGGCAGCTCCTGTTCTGCAAAATAACCTGTTTGGAAATAAATTCACGCCGCAGAGGATGTGGGAAGGTGAGGGCTGGGTTAAGCCCCTCGCTGCCGTGGTTGCAGGGTGGTTTAAAGAACGGAAAAAATCAACACGGCTAATTGATACTTCACAAGCCCGCTGTGTAATGATAAATGTGAAAAAAAAAAAAAAAAAAGGGATGTCTCTGCTTCTTTTTAAAGGGGATTTCAGGGCAGTTCACTCACCACCGAGCAGGAGTCCAGCAGCTCGTGTGCTGCAGAGTGAACAAAAGGAGGGATGTGAATACTCCGCAATAAAAATGAAGTTCACGGTCATGGTAACTCGATATTTAAAATTTCACATTTAATCGTGATGAGCAGCTGAAAGCAAGGATTGCTAGAGGAGGGTGTCAATACTCCCCACACACAGAATGAACAGATCATTTTTTTTATTTTTTTTTTCCAAATTTAAGGTATAAAATGTAAGATTTCAAAGCTGAACCCTCACCTGGAGACCACCGTTGGCTGGGGGGGATCTCGCAGAGCGTTAGGCAGAGCTCGGGGGAGCAAAGGTCAGGGATGGGTTTTGTACCTGTCACTTTGATAGCAGAAAATCTGTCTCCTCTCCTGGGAACACGGGCTGTGATTGACGGCGCTGCTGCTCTGGATGAGACCCTGCAAACACGTCTGCAGCTGCTGAGAGGGGCTGGTGCTGCACGCTCCTGCCCCAGCACAGGGAATTCTCCCAGCCGCTGCTTCGGGCTCTGCGTGGTTCTGTGAGCACCATTTCCAACCGAAACCTCCAAGAGGAAGGTCTGGGTTGTGCTGTGCTGGTTTCAGATGAGCAGTGACGCCTTTTGGAGGCTACCAGAAAACATAAGACAGACAAAATTAAGGCGGTAAAAAGCAGTTGTGTTTACTGAAGGGCCTTCGGGTACATTTTGGGCAGACAAAGCCCCCCCAGGGGTTACACCCAGAAATGGATGATGGGTCATGGGTTTTCACACTTTTATGAGTTTAGTCTGTTTGGATATTGGGGTTAATCTCCCAATTACAGCTTCAGGTAATGAAGTCATTCACCCCCAGTTTGCTCCCCCCAACTCACTTCTGTTTCCATCTCCCAGGCCCTGAGGCAGTGAGGTGTCCTGGATCCCCAGCCTGGAGAGGAATTGCTGTGTCCAAAATGGGAAAGCAGCAGCTCAAACTGAGTTTAGAGTTATACACTAAAGAATTTCAGGGTTACAAATACGTGAAAAATATAAAAGTAAAATCCTGAGGCATCAACAAGAAGGGTGTGATGGCTTCTGCCAGCAACTGAACTGGGGTGGCTGAAAGGGAAAAACGAGCCTTTGGTCATAGTGAAAGCCACAGTGGTGGTGGCAGAAACTTTGGTGGTGGCAAAAACCTCCAAGAGTTCTTCATTCCTGCTTTTCCAGGCTCAGCTGTACAGGTGGCACCACTGCTGGGGAGGTGACCGTGCCCACCCAGCCCACCTGTGCCAGGCTGGAGGCACCTGAGTGACCCAGAGCAGGTTCTAAATCTAAATGTGGCTCTGGTCCCTTCTTAACTCAGCTAAATTACGGAGCTGCACCAAGGAAGGCTGTGTTGTCACCTGCTGACGTTTTATTTAACAGATATATGAAAACAAGGATGCCTTCCGTGTTGGAAGCTGCTGTCGGAGTCACTGGGGACTTGGGGATGCATAAAGAGACAGACAAGGCAAAACAAACAGCTCAATCTGCCTCACAGCCCCGGGAGCCGGCGGAGCTCCGGGGGAGAGCGGCGCAGGAGGAGCCGGGATCCTCCAGGTGAGAGAAGAGCTGGGATCCTCCAGGTGAATGAGGAGCTGGGATCCTCCAGGTGAGAGAATAGCCGGGATCCTCCAGGTGAGAGAATAGCTGGGATCCTCCAGGTGAATGAGGAGCCGGGATCCTCCAGGTGAGAGAAGAGC
>JAIXNV010001017.1:0-15284 GCA_020917445.1 Riparia riparia
TAAAGATTTGCTTTTACATTCACTCTAACATCGTTTTGGAAAATCTGTTCCATTTCCAAGGCAACACTTTCCTCAGGCAAAGTGAAGGCAAATAAGCCAACAGATGCTTTGGATAAAAACCTCGTACAGAGAGAGAAACCCACCCAGCTTTGACTGTAAATTCACCACAGAGTGTAAAAAGCACCTTCTCTTTTTGCTGCCAGCAGCTTCTGAGCTCACAGTGAAATTCCATTCCCTCCTACCCGCTGAGGGTCTCCTCACTGCAGTGTGCTCAGCAACAGGAAAGCCTGCCCAACCTCACACAGCTAGATGACCTGGAGGAGACACCACATCCAAAACACCAGTGGAACAGGAACAACGCCAAGCAGACTTACCTTCTCTGCCAACCACCTCCATGCCTTGTTCTGCCTCCTCGACCATCCACAAGGAAGGAAAACGAAGGCACTTCACCTGGAAAAAGGAAGGGAAGGTAGGCTGCAGCTGCGTGGAGCTGTGTAATGTAGCGGGGAGCACTTAGGGAAGGGTGTACAATTGTGGGAGGGCAGCTTGTACCTATGTAGGTCTTGCTAGACAACTTTTTGTGAGGTCAGATCTCATGTTAGGTGAAGATTTCAGGATTTGAAAGACTCCAGAAGACTCCCCCCTGTGGTACCTTTGTGGATGTGTGGTGGATGTGTGTATATACAGAATAAATACGTACATTTGTGCATACACAGTCTACATTTCCACGTAATGATTTGTGTAGAGGAGCAGTGCACACAGATGGGGGATACAAGCAGAGTAGGGTCCTGGCAGACAAATGCTGGGGGAAAACATTTCACATAGATTATCTTGCTGGAGGATATGTGTCAGGAAGGATGACACACTTCTCTTGTGATAAACCATGTTTCAGAGAAAGAAACACAAACAGATCAAGAGTAAATGTTCTGGGTTTTGATACAACCTGATACCAGGGGAGTGTGAGACATTATCAGTACTTAAAAACATAAAATAATCCTTCTTCTTTGGTAGACTTATATTGTTACACTGCTCCTTTCTCTTTCTCAAAGAATGAATGAGCACAAAATGCTGAGTGTTGCCCTCTCGGTCCCAGCCCCTGGAAGAGGACAGCAGAAACACACTGGCATCACTTCATGTTCTGTGTGAACTTAGTGGTTTCCCTTTGCAGATATTCAGAAGAGTGCAGTCAGCATCACATCAATATTAATGGCTGTGTTGCTCTTACCAGTCTTGATATATTGTGTCATGACACTAAATAACAGCAGACAGAACAAGTAAGAATAGTTTCCCTTTTCTTGCAAATTAGGTGCCTTGCCTCTGTTTATCTTGCAATTTGCCTTTCTCTTTCTTCTTGGTATTTTCATATAACTGTTCTGGAAACCCATCCAGCTAGTAACAGTGTCTTTAAAATAGCACAATTCACTCTAAATGACAAGGGATATGTGAAAAGTGCACGTTATATGGCTCTACACAAGATATTTACTATGTGTATTATGTTGTATTGATTAGTAGTGCTGTATTAATATTTTGATAGTATGGTAAATGTAGTTTTGTAGTTAAAATGTAGTTTGTGTAGTTAAAATAGAAACTATGTATGTGGGATATTTATTACTCCCTTATCAGAAGAGACTAACTTCTCCTGCCTCGCTCAGCCCTGAAGATGCTGTAGGGATTAAGAGGAAGAAAGTGACACTGACCAGAGAGAATCCTTTGTTTGAATGGAATTTATGCACCACGTATGAGATGTATGAATATTCAACAGGCTATTGCTTTTAAGAGTTAATCCTTTTTTTCGGAGCTTATTTGCCCGGAAAGGCACCCAGACGTCTGTAACTTTGTTTTTATTGTCTCGTATTGTCCTAACCATAATTGTCCAGGTTTTTATTACTCTAATTCTATTACTATTTTTATAACCACTTTATTACAATTAAACTTTTAAAATTTTAAAAGATATACCAAGCATCCTGTGACTACTTGATGGTGTGTTTTTTGGGTTTTTTTCCCAGGCAGAAGACAGACGGTGCACCCCGAACTCCTGCAAAGGAGACAGACTTACAGCAAGACCTAGGTGAGAGACACACCAAAAGACCAGCACTTCACTTATCAAGACAAGGTAAAACACTCAAGGCTTCTAGTGATTATTCACATGCTCCATGAGGGGTCTTTGCTGCATGGGACAGCCACACTGGGTAGATGACACAACGTGTGCCCCGTGTGATTCTAGCAGCAATCAGGAAAAACTGCTTAATGTTTGGCACTGCTGCCCCGGAGGGCGCAGCAGAAAAGTTAAAGTTATTTAATTGCAAAGGCATGGAAGAGGCATTGGAAATGTCCTGGAGGGCAGATGAGATGTCCCTTCTGGACAAGGCCAGGGAAGACCTGCAGAGCTTGGGTGCTGTAAAGAGCAGAAGTTTCCCCACAAGGGTCTGCCCTACCATCCTCCTGGTGCAGTCTGAAGGGTGTTTTGGAGGGCTACTGGCATCCACAAGTAATTGGTCACAGCGGGGAATCCCTCCTGCTAGAGGCTTTGCTCTGACCTCCCATGTGCTCCCTGTTTTCCCTGCAAGCTCCTGGTGCTCCTGCGCTGTAGCTGGGAACCTGTTGTGGTTTGACACCGGCCAAGTGCCAGGCACCCATGAAAGTCATTTCCTCACCCTCTCCTGCTACAGTTGAGCAGAGGCAAGGGAAAAAAAAAAATAATAATAATAAAAAAAATTTACAATCTCATGAGTTGAGATAAGGACTGGGAGAAAACAGGGCAAAACAGGTTCAAGTTAAAAGGTAAATTTATTATTAAGAGAGTCAGAGGAGGATAATGAGAAGTAAAATAAGCCTTTAAAACACCTTTCTTCTCTCCCCAGCCCCTCCCTCTTTCCCACTGATAGCTCAGGGAAACGGCATGGGGGTTTTGGTCAGTTTGTGACCTAAGATCTTTTTCTGTTCGCTCAGGGAGAGCTACACCAGCTGGGGAGGCCTGAGTGAGAGAGGTCAAGTGCCAGCCACCAGCCTGGACCAGGGTCAGAGCCTGTGTGTCCCTGGTGTGGCACCTGGAGCGAGCATGGGTGAGCCTGTGAGGGCCAGCAGAGGTCAAGCTAGACCAGCCAGTGAGCAGGGGACATGTCCCGAGATGCTCTTTGGCGTCCCACAAGCTGTTAGGCAGAAGGATCTCTGCTGTGGATGGGCCAAGACTAACTGAACTAGGCCAGGATGGGTATTTGGGGAAAAAAAGTTGGTTTTTTTCATGGCCTGATCTGGGAGAGCTCCCCTCCAGCTCTGTGTGTCATTACAGAAGGTGTTTCAGAGATGTGCTTACAATGTATTTGCAAAGGCTCCTCTGACAGCTTCAGTGGCGGTCCAGCCTCAGCTGAGAGCACTGCCTCTGATAAGCACCTAGTGAAAAGGAGTTATATCTCATGTAGACAAGAATCTTGACGTCCTCTGAACTTTGTAAGGAGTTGGGCCCTAGTTAGCTAAAGAATTTATGTGGGGGCTTTTGTACTTTGTTTTTATTTAAATCTGTGTTTAGCTTAGTGTCAGTGGGACAAGATTAAACACCCGAAAAAATTAAGAAATAGCTGAACTTAAACCGACAGGAAATAACTCCAGAGACCTATACAACTCAGAAAACTTAATGAATAGAGGTTTGTTTAGCTACAGAAGCGAATTCAATAGAGAAATGTTTAGATAAGAGGAGTTTGGGATTATCTTTAAAGGTAAATGTAGCATCTTAGTAGTGACTTAGTACAGTAAGATAAAACCTAGGAGTCAGCAGGAGTGAATTATGTATGTGCTGGGAGCTGCCAACATGGACAAGTCATCCAGAGGGCAGGTGATAAAGACAATAATTAAGACCCTCTGATGCAGTAACGAAGCCCACTAATCAAAATAATAATGGGTAAAAGACTATATGGCAGCCCTGCTCCACAAGACAACATTGGAGAAGACACCTTGGATTCAATGGCTGGGCAGACTCTGGGAGGAGCTGTTAAGGAAATCCTAAGTGCGACAATGTATTAAAATCCCAGGGAACTGTGTTTCATGGCACCTGCTCATGGCAAAAAATTCGCAGTCGCCAGTGCTGTAAAAAAGGAATGCCTTGTTTAAAAGAATTTTGCTGTTAGATTTAAGTTCTTTAATTCACTAGTTGGAGGGATGTCCAATCCACTCACCCAAAGGAAAACACCTTCAGTGAGTCTTCCATTAATATATTAACTCACCAGCACTGTGGTTTTCCTCTTTGGACTTTCAAATAGTCTTTCGGAATCCAGCAACCCCATCTCTGGTATCAAGAAATTACAACCACCCTATCCAAAGTCACAGAATCACAGAATGTGTAGGTTGGAAGAGACCTTCAAGATCATCAAGTCCAACCCATGCCCTAACACCTCAACTAGATCATGGCACCGAGTGCCACATCCAGTCTTTTTTTAAACACATCTATGTATGGTGACTCCACCACCTCCCCAGGCAGACCATTCCAGTACTTTATCACTCTTTCCATGAAAAACTTTTTCTGTACAGACCCATTCCTGCCCAGAGTGTTTGAGCTTGTCAGTGGCTTCAGGGGATGTTGTGGAGAAGGCCTGCCTGTGGTGTGAACAAGTGAATGACCTCCTTTCGGTAGTGGCTGAGCTTAGGGAGGAAGTTGAAAGATTAAGAAGTATCAGAGATAGTGAAAGGGAAATAGACTGGTGGAGTTCAGCCCTTACATCCTTAAGGGAGGCCCACCAGGAGTCAGAGGACTCATATGCCTCCCACTCTCAGGCAATAGAGGGGCACCTGGTAGATGAAGGGGAATGGGAACGGGTCCCTGCTCGGGGTGGTAATAACAATAATCCCTCCTGCCCTCCATCCCCTAGCCAGGTCCCACTTCAGAATAGGTGTGAGGCCCTGGATCTAGAGAGCCAGACAGATAATTTAGAAGAAAATTACCTGCCCAGTGAGACTTCCAATTACGACTCGTCTAAAAAACGGATTATTACCTCTAACATCAAGAAAAAAAGAAGGGTGATCGTAGTGGGTGATTCCCTTCTGAGGGGGACAGAAGGCCCCATAGGTCAACCTGACCCATCCCACAGGGAGGTCTGCTGCCTCCCTGGAACCCAGGTACGAAACATTACTGAGAGACTTCCTAGGCTGATTCGGCCCTCTGATTATTACCCACTGCTGATACTCCAGGCTGGCAGTGATCAGATTGAAAAAAGGGGTGTCAAGGCGATTAAAAGGGAGTTTAGGGCACTGGATCAAGAGGTTGATAGGACAGGTATACAAGTAGTGTTCTGCTCAGTTCCTTTAGTGGCAGAGAAAAATGATGAAAGAAATAGGAGAACCCACATCTTTAATAAATGGCTCAAGGGTTGGTGTTATCGGCAAAATTTTGGATTCTTTGATCATGGAGCAACCTTTACGGCACCTGCTCTACTGGAATCAGATGGGATACATCTCTCTGTTAAGGGCAGGAGGTTTTTAGCCATGAACTGGCAGACCTTATTGAGAGGGCTTTAAACTAGGTTTGAAGGGGGAAGGGGATGCAACTGGGCTGTGTGGAAGCAGGCCCAAGGATGATAAGACTGTGTTAAGGGAGAAATCAGCAGCCCAGCTGGAGTGCATGTTTACCAATGCACGCAGCATGGGTAACAAACAGGCAGAGCTAGAGGCCATGGTGCATCAGAGGAACTATGATATTGTTGCCATCACAGAAACGTGGTGGGATGACTCACATAGTTGGAGCACTGCGCTAGAGGCTACAAGCTCTTCAGAAGAGACAGAAAAGGGAGAAGAGGTGGAGGGGTGGCCCTTTATATTAGGGGAGTTTTGGATGTCATAGGTATTGAAACTAATGAAAATGGAGTTGAATGCCTATGGGTAAGAATTCAGGGGAAAGCCAACAAAGCTGACATCCTCCTGTGAGTCTGCTATCGTCCACCCAGCCAGGAGGAAGAGGTGGACAACTTATTCTATAAGCAGCTGGAGAATGTTTCAGGATCATCAGCCCTTGTTCTTGTAGGTGACTTCAACCTACCAGACATCTGCTGGGAACTTAATACAGCAGAAAAACAGCAATCTAGAAAGTTTTTAGAGTGTGTGGAGGATAACTTTTTGTCACAACTGGTGAGCAAGCCCACCAGGGGAGGGACTATGTTAGACCTATTGTTCACAAATAGAGATGGACTGGTGGGTGATGTGGAGGTTGGAGGCCGCTTGGGGCACAGTGATCATGAAATTATAGAATTCTCGATAATTGGTGAAATAAGGAGAAATATCAATAAGATCTCTACACTGGACTTCCGGAGGGCAGACTTCGGCCTATTTAAGAGACTTATTCAGAGAGTTCCTTGGGAAACAGTCCTTGAAAACAAAGGAGTCCAGGAGAGATGGGTGTGCTTCAAGACGGAAATCTTGAGGGCACAGGAACAGACTGTCCCTGTGTGCCGAAAGATGAGTCGACGAGGCAAACGTCCAGTCTGGATGAGCAATGAGGTTTTGAAGGAACTTAGAAATAAAAAAAAGATGTATCATCTTTTTAAGGAGAGACTGATTTCTCAGGAAGTATTTAAGGGAGCTGCTAGGGCATGTAGAAAAAAAATCAGGGAGGCCAAAGCCCAGTTTGAACTTAACTTGGCAACTTCTGTTAAAAACAATAAAAAAAGTTTTTACAAATATATCAGTGATAAAAGGAAGGGTATAACCAACCTCGGTTCCTTATTGGATGAGGCAGGCAACTTAGTAACTAAAGATGAGGAAAAAGCGGAAATGCTTAATGCCTTCTTTGCCTCAGTCTTTATTGGTAGGACAGCTTATCCTCAAGACAACTGTCCTCAGGGGTTGGTAGGTGGTGCCAGGGATCAGAATGGTCCTCTTGTTATCCAAGAGGAGGCAGTCAGAGAACTGCTGGGACACTTGGATATTTATAAATCAATGGGACCAGATGGGATCTACCCTAGGGTGATGAGGGAGCGGGCAGATGAGCTTGCGAAGCCACTCTCCATCATTTATCAGGAGTCGTGGCTCACAGGAGAGGTTCCAGGTGATTGGAAACTGGCCAATGTGACACCTGTTTACAAAAAAGGTAGGAAGGAGGATCCTGGTAATTACAGACCAGTTAGCCTGACCTCAGTACCAGGCAAGATAATGGAGCAGTTCATACTGACTGCTATCACACAGCACTTACAAGATGGCCAGGGTATCAGACCCAGTCAACATGGGTTTACAAAGGGTAGGTCATGTCTGACCAACCTGGTCTCCTTCTATGACCAGGTAACTCGTCTGGTAGATGCAGGAAAGGCTGTGGATGTTGTCTATTCAGACTTCAGCAAGGCCTTTGATACTGTCTCCCACAGCACACTCCTGGATAAGCTGGCAGCCTGTGGATTGGACAGGAGCCCTCTGTGCTGGGTTAAGAACTGGCTGGATGGCCGGGCCCAGAGAGTGGAGGTGAATGGTAGCATCCAGCTGGCGACCAGTCACCAGTGGTGTCCCTCAGGGGTCTGTATTGGGACCAGTTCTATTTAATATTTTTATAGATGACATGGATGAGGGCATTGAGTCCTTCACTAGTAAATTTGCAGACGACACTAAGCTGGGAGCTTGTGTTGATCCATTGGAAGGGAGGAGGGCTCTGCAGAGGGACCTAGACCAGTTGGATGAATGGGCAGTGTCCAACAGCATGAAGTTTAATAAGTCTAAGTGTCGAGTTCTACATTTTGGCCACAAAAATCCCCTACAGCGTTACAGGCTGGGGACAGTGTGGCTGGACAGTGTTCAGGCGGAAAGGGACCTGGGGGTGCTGGTCGACAGCCGGTTGGATATGAGCCAGCAATGTGCCTTGGTGGCCAAGAAGGCCAATGGCATCCTGGCCTGCATTAGGAATTGTGTGACCAGCAGGAGCAGGGAGGTCATTCTTCCCCTGTACTCGGCACTGGTGAGGCCACATCTTGAGTACTGTGTCCAGTTCTGGGCCCCTCAGTTTAGAAGGAATGTTGAAATGCTTGAGCGTGTCTAGAGGAGGGCAACGAGGCTGGTGAGGGGCTTGGAACACAAGCCATATGAAGAATGACTGAGGGAGGTAGGGTTGTTTAGCCTGGAGAAGAGGAGGCTTAGAGGTGACCTTATTACTCTCTACAACTTCCTGAAGGGAGGTTGTAGACAGCTGGGGGTCGGTCTCTTCCACCGGGCAGCAACTGACAGAACAAGGGGACACAGTCTCAAGCTACGTCAAGGAAGGTACAGGTCAGATATTAGGAAAAAAATTTCACTGAAAGAATAATAAAGCACTGGAATTGTCTTCCCAGGGAGGTGGTGGAGTCACCATCTCTGGATGTGTTTAAAAAAAGACTGGACATGGCACTTAGTGCTATAGTCTAGTTGAGGTGTTAAGGCATAGGTTGGACTTGATGATCTTAGAGGTCTCTTCCAACCTCATTATTCTGTGATTCTGTAATGTCCAACCTGCACCTCCCTTGACGGACGCAGCCTGAGACTGTGTCCTCTTGTTCTGTCTGTTGTTGCCTGGAGAAAGAGACCAACCCCCAGCTGACCACAGCCACCCTTCAGGGAGTTGTAGAGAGTGATAAGATCACCTCTGAGTCTCCTTTTCTCCAGGCTAAACAGCCCCAGCTCCCTCAGCTATTCCTCACAGGGTTTGTGTTCCAAGCCCCTCACCAGCCTCGTTCCCTCCTCTGGACACGCTCAAGCATCTCAACATCCTTCCTAAACTGAGGGGCCCAGAACTGGACACAGCACTTGAGGTGTGGCCTGACCAGTGCAGAGTGCAGGGGAAGAATGACCTCCCTGCTCCTCTGGCCACACCATTCCTGATCCAGGCCAGGATGCCACTGGCCCTCTTGGCCACCTGGGCACACTGCTGGCTCATGTCCAGCTGCTGTCACCAGTACCCCAGGTCCCTTTCCTCCTGGGCACTGTCCAGCCACACTGACCCCAGCCTATAATGCTGCAGGGGGTTACTGTGGCCAAAGTGCAGGACTCAGCACTTGGACTTATTAAACTTCATCTTGTTAGACTCTGCCCATCCATCCAGCTGGTCCAGATCTCTCTGCAGAGCCATCCTACCTTCCAACAGATCAACACACGCTCCCAGCTTAGTGTCATCCGCAAGTTTACTAATGACAGACTTAATACCCTCGTCCATGTCATCAATAAAAATACTGAACAAAACTGGCCCCAGCACAGACCCCTGAGGGACACCACTGGTGCCTGGCCCCAGCTGGATACAGCGCTGTTCACCACCCCTCTCTGGGCCCGGCCATCCAACCAGTTCCCAACCCAGTACAGAGTGCTCCTGTCCAAGCCACAGGCTGCCAGCTTATCCAGGAGTGTGCTGTGGGATCCAGTGTCAAAGGCTTTGCTGAAATCCAAATAGACAACATCCACAGCCCTTCCTGCATCCACCAGGCGGGTCACCTGGTCATAAAAGGAGACCAGGTTGGTCAAACATGACCTACCTCTCCTAAACCCGTGCTGGCTGGGTGTGATACCCTGGCCATCCTGTAAGTTCTGTGTGATGACACTCAGTATAAGCTGTCCCATTATCTTGCCAGGCACTGAGGTCAGGCTGAGTGGTCTATAATTACCAGGATCCTCCCTCCCACCCTTTTGTGAATGGGTGTCACACTGGCCAATTTCCAGTCATCTGGAACCTCACCAGTGAGCCAGGACAGTTTGTAAATGATGGAGAATGGTTTCCCAAGCTCATCTGCCAGCTCCCTTATTACCCTGGGATGGATCCCACCTGGGCCCATAGATTTATGAATATCCAAGCACCTCAGCAGTTCTCTGACTGCCTCCTCTTGGATAATGGGGGGACCGTTCTGCTCTCTGACACCACCTACCAACCCAAGAGAACAGCTGTCTTGAAGACAAGTCGTCCTCTCACTAAAAATGAAGCAAAGGAGGCATTAAGCACTTCTGCCTTCTCCTCACCTGCAGTTACTAAGTTCCCTCCCTCATCCAATAGAGAAGAAAGGTTGGCTTTACCCTTTCTTTTACTATCAATATATTAGTAAAAACATTTTTTATTATCCTTTACAGAAGTCTCCATTTTAAGTTCAAACTGAGTTTTGGCCTCCCTAATTTTTTTCCTACATGCTCTAGCAGCCCCCTTAAATAGTTCCTGAGGGACCTGACCCTCCTTCCAAAGATGATACATCCTCCTTTTATTCCTAAGTTCCTCCAAAACCTCCTTGCCCATCCAGGCTGGATGTTTACCTTGTCAACTCATCTTTTGGCACACAGGGACAGTCTGCTCCTGTGCCCTCAAAATCTCTGTTTTGAAGCACTCCCACTTTTCCTAAGCCCTTTTGTTTTTAAGGGCTGCTTCCCAAAGAACTCTCTGAATAAGTCTCCTAAACAGGCCAAAGTCTGCCCTCTGGAAATCCAATGTAAGCATCTTATTGATGTTCCTCCTGATTTCACCAAATATTGAGAACTCTGTAATTTCATGATCACTCTGCCCCAGTCGGCCTCCAACCACCACATGTCCCACCAGCCCATCTCTATTTACAAACAATAGATCTAACATAGTCCCTCCCCTGCTGGGCTCACCCACCAGCTGCGACAAAACGTTGTTCTCCATGCACTCTAAGAATTTCCTGGACTGCCTCTTTTCTGCTGTATTAAGTTCCCAGCAGATGTCTGGCAGGTTGAAGTCACCTACAAGAACAAGGGCTGATGATCCTGAAACATTCTCCAGTTGCCTATAGAATAAGTTGTCCACCTCTTCCTCCTGGCTGGGTGGATGATAACAGACTCCCAGCAGGATCTCAGCCTTCTTGGCTTTCCCCCGAATTCTTACCCATAGGCATTCAACTCCATCTCCATTAGTTTCAATACCTATGGCATCAAAAGCCTTCTTAATATCATATTCCATGATAAAATGACTTTGTGAGGGTTGTTCAGCAGCGGACCTTGATTGTGGTTGCTGGAAGAAAAGATGCTGAAAGGGACTGATGAAGGAACTTGCCACCAGATATCAGTTCTTCTTTCCTTTCCTGGAGAAAGAGGTCGTTCAAAGGACCAGTGAAAGGAATGTGGAAATATTCCCAAGTCTGCTCTCCACAATTCCAGGCTGGCCAGCAATGAGTAAAAGAAGGTGCAGTGCTAGAGGATGTGCAGATAAATTCATTATGCCAGAGGTTTATGTCCAAAAGGAGATAGAGGAGTCCTATAACTTTGTCCAAATGAAGAGGATCCCCTGGGGTCTCTCAAATTGTTGGGGAGCACAGCCTAATTTTCCTAATTTATCCTAATTTTCTGGCTGCATCATCCTCTCCCTTTCCCCATTGGCTGAGGTACTTGGAAGGTACAGACTTCATGATACACACAACCCCCTTTGTGTGGTGACGTTCTGTCACCTCTGTCTGGTGAAGTTCCCACACATGCCCAAACCTCAGGATAATTTTCCTCACCAAAATCTTTATCAGCTTTATTAGTGCAACAAGAAGAAGCTTCTTTGGCCATCCCAAAAAAGTATCTACCAGTACTAATAAATACTTGTGGCCCTTTTGCCATGGCAGGTCAGTAAAACCTATTTGTCAATAGTCTCCTGGACAATTTCCTTTCTTAACAATCACAGGTGTAGACTATCTAATTTGATGTGCATTGTTTTTAAGTGTTTGGCACTTTTTAACAAAGCTTTTTATGACACCAGTCATTCAAACGTTCAAAACCTGAGGCTTTATTACTTCTACCACAGATTCTATTCCTCAGTGAGTTACCATATGTTCTTCTACTGTGATTTTCCTCATAGGGTGTTGGGGAATCATTGCTTGTTTGCTGGGTGTAATCCACCATCCTTCAGGACTCTTTTCAGCATCTAACAATTCTGCCAATTTCTCATCTTTAGCCTGATAATCAGAAGCCTGCTTGTCCAAATACTGTTATTTCTCATGTAAGACCAACAGGACGTCACCACCAGTGGCCTTCTTAGCCGCTTTGTCAGCCAGGCAATTTCCAGGTGTCTGTCCAGACTGATGAGCTTTACAATGCATTAATGAGCACATAGACATCGATGACGACCTTAAAAATTACGGATTCCCCAGCTCCTACCACCTGCTGCAGCAGAGAATGTACTATCTGTGTGTCCTCCCCTGCCCCCCTTGTCTGCCCTGTTATGGGCTAAAACTTTCACTACCGTGGTCACTTTCTTCTTCCAATTCCACACCCAATCCATGCCTTTGTTCTCCCCTTTGTGCTTCTCTTCCTCAATCCAGTCTCCCTTTATACACTGATAAATTGACACTGACACGGACCCCAGAATTCTTTTGTGCCTTTATCCCCACCTACATGGCTAACTTTCTCTGCTGGGAAATCTTGTGCAGTTCCTGTTGGAGAAACTGGCAGGATCTCAAACTTTAAACAATTTAACCTTTGCTTGTTTTATAGAAGTAAGCTTGAGAGAGAGACATGCGGTTTGACTGTGATCATGTGGTTGAATCACCAGCAAAATGATAGCTGGTGGCAGATCCTCTGAACCAAGTTAGACCTCCTAGTAGACCCATCTGAACATTTACAACTTGAAGATGCGCTGCCTGAGTGTGATGATTAAGGCGGATATGCTAACTGATGTGAGCAGAGACAGAAGGGACTTCAGCAGAGCAGATGTTCTGATATAAACCTCCAGCAGGCAGTACATCCTGTAAAACTTACTGTGTTTGGTTTTACTGGAATCTCTGCCACTGACTCCATTCACCCTTTTTTTCCCTTTTCGCCGTTAAATAACGGCAACGTGGATCGACTGCTTCGTATGTGGCAGCGTGGCTGGATCGTGAAAATGCTGCTCCCTTCTCAAGCATCTCCTTCAGAAGCCTCTCAGTGCAGACCACAGGAGCAGCCATCTCAAGTCCATGCACTCATACCTGCCTCAGCAGAAGAAAGACAGGAAGGGCCTCCTGTGTGATGATGATAAACAAGGTTCATTTCAGCACGCCCAAGGGATCAAGGACAGAAGACAGACCCAGACCATGCGCTGCTCAGGGGTTAAGTATGGGGTCGGTGGCCAATGATCTGAGGGCACAGGGATGGTGCAGAGGGCAAGGCACCCTACAGAGGGGTATGAGGGATGAACAGCTGGGGAGGGCAGGGATAAGTGACCAATGAGGGAAGCAATCCAGGGTAGACTGGCAGTAGTCCTGCGAGACACCATGAAGGAAGTCTTGTCTTTCAGGGAACCTCTATGGTAAATCTTCCTAAGACAAAGCCTGGAAGTTTCCCGGAGGGGCTTTTTAGGGTTACCACAATCATATACTTGCCTTAGGCCTGTATAGGTTTCGCTGGCTAGTGGCTCAAATGTCTCTGCTTGTAAGAGGTCAGTAGTCCAGAAATCAAGGGAAGAATGAAGAAATATATTAATAGCAGAATGTGTCCACCCAGAAGGCAGAAGAAAGAAGTATAGACCTCATTTCTGACAGAAGGGATTTTAAATTGCTTCTTCCACCAGCATGCAGGGTGTATTACAGCTAAATAAATAAAAAAAGATTAACAAAGACCTCTCTGGGTTTTAGGACAAGAGCTCTCTACTTGCTGTTATTCTCACCGACTTCAAAGGATTTATCATACCAGAGAGTCCATGTCCCCTTGGCCACCACCAGCTCCAGAGAAGGTAATGTACAAAGAACCTTGTAAAACTTGCAAAAATTGCTGAGCTGAGCCAGGTTCCTGTAACAAGAAACAGTTGACATTAGAACACAGAATAAGGCAGAGGGGGATTTTTGTGCATTATTCTCCTCTAAATATAAAAATATTTTGAATCTTCCACCATTGTTGGTTTGTCTGGAGTATTTTTCATTTGCCTCTGTTTGCCTTGAGGTTACCTCTGGTCTTTGCCTACTCCTTCAGTACCATCCTTTCCCTGCTCAGCTCTAATTTATTCCCTCTCTTCCAAAGAAGCAGCCCTCTTGTTTTCCAGACCCTTTCATCCTTTTCTTCTTTCTTCTCTAGGTTTCTCCGTCCCACTGAACAAGTAATAACATCTGCAGATATTTTCTACCTCAGAAAATGTGAGTTTACTATAATATATTGCTCATATCCCCCAAAATCCCCCTTTGTTTTCATGAAATAAGAGCAGGAAGATTTTACTGGAATTTCCCTCCTTTTGTTGCTTTGATGTTACAGGGCACTTCTGGGTGAATTCATTTTAAGCTGTGCAGCGGGCCGTTCTCTGGACTTCCCTCTAAAATCCCCTCAGCTATAGTGAAGGCAGGTGAGCACAGGGAAGTTGCTAACATATTTTTCTCATTAAAACAAAAAGAGCATGAAACATGTAGGTACATCAGTCTCAAACAACAGGTAGGCTAGGTGCTGGCCTGTTATAGAGAGAACAAAAAGGGGAAGGCTGGCAGAGGGAAATTTAGATGATTTAAGACATAGTGATTGATCCTAGGAGATAGAAAGAAAGGTAAAAGTAAAGGTAGTGGTAAAGTTGAAATTTTGTTGAAAAGCCAAGGGGCTTAGGATAGTTGAGAGGGGGGAAAGGCTGCACTAAATCAATCACAGTGGTGGGGAAGGTGTCTCCAAGTGCAGCTCCACCCATCTGGAAGAGACACTGCCCTGACCTCCAGACCCCAGCTACAAGTTAGGCTAGATCTGTTGAAGGCAGCAGAAGCTTTCTATTTCTACAGGTCAAAAGGCACTCAATCCTTTGTGCACAGAGGGACTGGGAGCAGCAGGGCAGGAAAGGTTAGCACATGGTGAGGCTGGGAAAGCTGCAAACATTACCTTCTTTCTTAAGACAGTGTAGTAGAATTGCTCCAAATATTTCCAAACATCTGTGTCTTTAGTAAGAACGACTTTCTGTGTTTAGGTGGGCATCTTTGTCAATTAATTTTGGCAGGGGGCTGAAATTGTGGTGTTTGCTTTTTCCTGTGAGCAATCACAGCTTAAAACAAGAGGCCTTCTAAAGCCTGGCAAGACAAATATTGTAACAGATATGAAGAGTGTATGAATGTGTGTGCGGGTATGAAAGCATCTGAAGAAAGAGCAGGCACTGAATGTCCTGTATTGATCATTAAGAATAATGTTTCTGATTAATCAGACCGGGAAATCGGTTGTTTCTGTCAAGCCTGCTACAAAGCCTGATTGATAAGTTATCCCTGCTGTAGTTTTATCAGCGCAAGATCTTAATCGAACAACCGAAAAATGGCAGAGATCTCGCAGTATCACTGCGGCTGCCTCTTTTCCTCCCCACCCAACAGGAAGGTAGCAGCGAAAGCAGAAGACCACTCCGACCCCGGCTCTGGGATAAAAACCTCGAGGTAGACGGACGCCGCCTG
>JAIXNV010001018.1:347-15279 GCA_020917445.1 Riparia riparia
ATAAATCCAGAAGTGTGGGCTACAGAGGGAAAATATGGGTGTTTAGATATCCCTCCCATTAAGATAGAAATGCAAAAAGATACCCCCGCCATCAGAGTCAAGCAATACCCAATGTCACCAGAAGGAAGGAAAGGGCTAGCATCTTTTAAAGCATCTTGAGCATCTTTTAAAAGAAAATATCCTAGAACCCTGTATGTCCCCTTATAACACCCCTATATTGGCCATAAAGAAAGATGAGGGAAAGTTTAGATTAGTCCAGGATTTGAGAGAAATAAATAAAAGAACTATTGCTCGACACCCCGTAGTACCTAACCCCTATACCTTGCTGAGTAAAATTCCAAGAGAGCATACCTGGTTCACAGTGATAGACTTAAAGGATGCTTTTTGGGCGTGTCCCCTAGCAGAAGAGTGTAGGGATTGGTCTGCCTTTGAATGGGAACATCCAGACAGGGGAAGAAAACAACAGCTAAGGTGGACCCGGTTACCACAGGGATATACGGAATCGCCAAATATCTTCGGACAGGCCCTAGAGACATTATTAGAACAGTTTAGTCCCAAAGAAGGAGTTCAAATTTTGCAATATGTGGATGATTTATTAATATCAGGGGAGACAGAAAAGGAAGTTAGAGATGTAAATATACAACTTCTCAACTTTCTTGGAGAAAAGGGGTTAAAAGTATCTCAAAGTAAACTACAGTTTGTAGAAACTAAGATCACTTATTTAGGACACATAATAGGAAAGGGGAGTAAAAGGTTAAGCCCTGCAAGAATTTCAGGAATAGTGTCTATATCACCTCCAAAAACTAAGAGAGACATAAGGAAACTTCTAGGCCTGTTTGGATACTGCAAGCACTGGAGAGATAAGTACACTCAAGGGGTCAAATTTCTTTATGATAAATTAATAAACCAGGAACCAATGAATTGGACAGAATGTGATGAGAGGCAGCTACAGGATCTAAAAATTATCCTCAGCACCAGTTTTAAGCTTACCAGATCTTAAAAAGGAGTTTGATTTGTTTGTAAACACTGAGGAAGGGATAGCATATGGAGTTTTAACCCAAGAATGGGGAGGATACCAAAAACCTGTAGCATTTTTATCAAAACTATTAGATCCAGTGGCCAGGGGATGGCCAGCTTGCCTCCAAGCAGTTGCTGCTGCAGCTATTTTAATAGAAGAGGCTGAAAAGTTAACATTACAGTGAAAGATAAAGATACATACTCCACATGGTTTCAAAACAATCTTAAGCCAAAGATTTCAAAAGTGGCTCACAGATTCTAGAATCCTAAAATATTAAATTATACTAATAAATTCAGATAACCTAGAACAAACAACATCAAAGAGCTTAAATCCAGCCCAGTTTCTCTCTGATGAGCCCACCGAAGAGATAGAACACCATTGCCTAGAACTCATTGATATGCAGACAAAAGTGAGAGAAGATTTAGAAGACACACCCCTTCCATATGGGAGAGTATTGTTCACAAATGGGTCATCCCAAGTGGTGGAAGGGAAAAGAACATCCGGATACTCTGTGATTGAGGGAGAGAAAATGGAAGTCTTAGAAAAGGGAAAGTTACCAAGTAACTGGTCAGCACAATGCTGTGAAATATATGCACTAAAGAGAGGGCTAGACTTACTTCAAGATGACCGAGGGACCATTTACACAGACTCTAGATATGCCTTTGGTATCGTGCACACGTTTGGGAAGATTTGGGAAGGATGGGGATATTTAAATTCAAAAGGGGAAAAACTTAATCCACACAGAATTAATAAAGTCAGTGCTAAAATCTTTACAAAAACCAGTAGAAATAGCAGTAGTTCACATAAAAGGGCATCAAAAGGGAGATATGCCTGAGATAAGGGGAAACCAGTTAGCTGATAAAACAGCCAGAGAGGCAGCTTTAGAATCAGGAGAACCAGTAAAAATCCTCAAATTGGAGAAAATGCCAAGAAAAGAAGAAGAGGGGATAGAGCAAGTGTTTAGTAAAAAGAGCAGAAAGCAATAAAAGAATTAGGATTACACCAGGGAGAACACGGAGTGGGGTTAACAGCTGACGGACGGAAATTCTTAAATAAAGCCCTAGCCTGAAAAATACTTACAGAAATACATAATTTAACCCTCTGGGGAACCCAGGGGTTATGTGACCATTTCCTAAGGGAAAACCTATGTATTGGAGTACAGGAATTAGCAAAAGCAGTTGTTCATGGAGGTATAATATGTAGGAAAATAAAATGTTATGAGAAAAACGGAGCCTGGAAGGAGGGAGTTAGCCTTAAGGCCCTTCCAGAATGTGCAAATTGATTTTACTGAGATGCCCCCTGTTCAGGGTTACAAACACTTGCTAGTGGTCATAGCTCACCTTACCCATTGGGTAGAGGCATACCCTACAAAAAAGGAAACAGCAGAAGTAGTAACGAAAATCATATTAGAAGATATCCTCCCTCGGTATGGGCTGATAAATAATATTGATTCAGATAGAGGGCCACATTTCACAGCACAAATTCTACAACAGGTAACACCAGCCTTAGGGGTAAAATGGAGGTTACACACCCCATGGCATCCCCAAAGCTCAGGCAGAGTAGAAAGGATGAATAAAACCATATAAAAATGTACTGACTAAACTAATAGCAAAAACTCAACTAAATTGGCTTAAATGCTTAGCCCCAGCATTATTACGAATCAGAACACAGCCACGAGCAGATCTAGGAGTGTCACCATATGAAATGTTATTTGGGCTTCCCTTTTTGTTATCACCTTCTTGTTCTAAAGACTACCTGGAAGGAGAGGAAGACACTAGAAAATATTTTAAAACCATTGGACATACCCTAGAAAATCTCAGAAAGAAAGGCTGTCTTCCTCAAACTTCCCCTTTGGATGCAAGTATGCATAATATCAATCCTGGAGATTGGGTATTGATCAAAACGTGGACTAATACCCCGCTGACCCCGAGGTTTGAAGGTCCCTACCAAGTACTGTTAACAACTCACACAGCAGTGCGCACTAAGGAAAAAGGATGGACCCACATCACCAGAGTTAAAGGGCCAGTACCCCCTCCTGGAGAGAACCTGAGTTCAGCACCCTCACCAGATGAAACCGAGTGGACAGTAACACCACACCCGGAAGACTTGAAATTAACCTTTAAAAAGAAATAAGAGATAACAGAGACTGTGAAAACCTTTTGTTTCAGCTGCCTCTCCCATAATCAACAGACTCACCCGCCCCCCCCCCCCGGCCACACTACGGGTTAATTTATGTAAGCCTAAGTCAGTTTTTGTAAGTAGCAATTTAGATAAGTTTAAGTAATAGATATATTAAAAAGTATAAGGTTTTTTTGTGTTAATTTTAAAGATTGTTTAAGTTTTATAGGTAGCAATTTAAATAAGTTTAAGTAATAGATATATTAGAAAAGTATAAGGGGTTTTTTTGTATTAATTTTAAATATGGTTTAAGTTTTATAAGTAGTGATTTAAATAAGTTTAAGTTTTCTTATAAGTAAATTTTAAAAGTTAAGTTCTATAAGTAGCAATTTGAACAAGTTCAAGTAATAAGATAAAAGAGTATAAGGGGTTTTTTTAAGGAAAAAAAAAAAGGTGGATCTCCTACAGAACATTCTCTAAAGGCAACTAAATTAATAGGGAAGGGAAGTGGAAGCATGTAAGTGGGTTCTTGAGGAGACCTCTCCACTCCAAGAGGCAAGGCCAGGTGGAGCAAGAGATCCAGGAAGGATGGCCCATACTGGACTCTTGGGAGGGATCGTACTGGTGATGTTCATAAAGGGCACCTATGAAACACAAGCCTGTGCTAACTGCTACCATCCAGAGTACGATGGAGAGGATCTCAGATCCTTATTCAGGGTCCATACTAACGTGAACCCAAACTGCTTTGACCACTCCCAGGTGAATACTTTCCAAGAAGATGGAAAAGTTTATTGGACCACAAAAAAACCCCCCACAGCTAGTTATGCACAGCGCCTGTTTGGGGAATGTCCTATAGGACATACTTGGTTATGCTGTGAAGCGGATCACAAAGGACTGAGAGATGTAATAAAAGAAGAAGTGTTGACACCAAAATTTGAAAAAAGCCTAGACATCCCATCAGGAAAAAACCTGTTCATTGACTTAGTAGAAAGGATCAGTTGAGAATTAAATTTAACCGAGTGCTGGATATGTGGAGGTACACAAATGTCTGAAATATGGCCTCGGGAGGGAATTAGTTTAAGCCCTCTAGAAATTCTAAAATGGAAGCAAACTGAGCAGAATACACAAAGTCTAAGAACAAGAGGAAGAGAGAAGTGGGATCTCAAATCTAAAATCATTGGGGAAGAATGTATTATGAGGACAGGAACCAGGTATCAAACCAGTGTAGGAAAATTAATGTGTAAAAGGTATATAATAGTGATAAACTCAAGTGCTAAAAGGGTTCCCAAAGGGCCTAACAAGTATTGGTCAACTGAGAATACAGAAAAATGTATCTATAATGAGAGGTATGAATTATATGAATGTATTGACAAAGCTATAAATCCTTTTTGGGGAAGAAAAGAACTGTCTCGATTTTGGCAACAACCTTTCAAAACTAGGAAAGATTACTGGGAAGCTCCAAATCACCTGTTCTGGATCTGTGGGGATACTGCTTATACAAGGTTAGGTTAGGAAGCTGTACCATAGGGATCATAAATCCAACTTTCTTCCTATTACCCAAGAGATTAGGAGCACACCTAGGAGTCCCAGTATATGACAATGTGGGAAAAGTCGAACGAAAGAAAAGAGATACTCTAAAAATTGGTGGAGACCAAAAATGGAAAGGAAAAATACGGACCCCAGAAGAAATCATTAAAATCTATGGACCAGCTACATGGGCACAGGATGGGTCCTGGGGGTATCACACTCCAATCTACATTTAAATAGGATCATCAGGCTCCAGGCTGTCCTAGAAATGGTATCTGACCGAACAGCTCTCACATTAGACCACATCACTGACCAACTAACACAAACAAGAGCTGTAATATACCAAATACGGCTTGCTGTAGACTACCTTTTAGCAGATGAAGGAGGAATCTGTGGTAAATTTAATTTGTCTGAATGTTGTTTAGAAATTGATGATAAAAGCGCAGTAATTAAAAACATCTCAAAAGAAATCAGAGAGCTAGCCTATGTGGGAAATCAAGAGTGGACTCCTCTAACTGACAGCAACTGGTGGAATAGTTTTTGGTCATTCAAGGGGGATTGGAGGAAGAAAGCTGGATTTATGATAATTAGCTCAATCACCGGGTTAATGTTCTTACCCTGTCTAATCCCATATTTAATTTGAACAGTTACCTCCACAGTCCAAGCCAGTATCCAGATCCCTAAAGCAACCAGTCAAAAACAGACCAAAATGATGGTGATAGAGAGTCAAGAACCCAAACATGAGAATGCCAAAGAAATACATGAAAAGTTCCAGAAATGTAGAAAAATTTATTTTCAAGAAGAAGAGGTAACAAATTGATGTGAGCTGAAACTCGATCAAAGAAATAGAGGGGGGAGTTGTTATAAACAAGTTCTATTCAAATGATCTATGTTTTAGTTACTTAATTGTTAAAATTCCATTAAGGTTGTTATTGCTTGTTCTGTTTAAAGAATTTGCCTTATCCCTGTTTTAATATTGATTAATCATCTTATTAACTTCTGTTTGTTAAGTAAGAGTTTACTTTGTTACCTGTATATCTCTGCTCCCATTTGTCAGATAGCGTCTGAATATGCAAAGAAAAAGAACACTGGAATTCTGGGAACTACTCAAGAACAAGAGACTCTGAAAAGCAGGGTACCAAAGTAAAATCCAGGACTGAAATAGTACCTCTGAACTGTCGCAAAAAATAAAACTGTCCACCGAGGCAGCTTTATTTGGTCGCTGTGATCTGGGTGGGAGTTCCCCATCGCTGGACAACTCCTGACTAATGAAGTGAAATGACTTCCCCGGCAGGGGACAGCCCGTGGTGGGGGGGGAGTCCCAGCTTCGCTGTGAAGCAAAGCTGTTTGTACCTCCTCCTCTGCATTGCCAAAAGGCAGTAGGAGGGAGCATGCGCGCAGCTCCTCAAGCTCTCACCCAGAGCCAGGCTTTCTAATAAAGGCATAAAAAGGAAAAAAGAAGCAAGTCTGCTGGCGCTTGATTTTTATTTTTTTTTTTTTCTCCATAACATCTGGGTGGAGCATCTCACAGTGGGATGATGAGATTTTATCAGTCATGCAGTGAGACTCAATGGCCCATTAACAGAAGATATCTCCCTGGCTGGAGGACAGGTCATGGAAGAGATAAAGAACACTGCTCCATTTGGTTTTAACAGTTGGGCCATTAAGAGAAGATCCAATTAAGAGATATGAGGGATGGGTCATGGAAGAGATAAACAACCTGCCAACCTGGTTTTAAAAGATGGCAATGGTATACATTTTTTTTGTTACATCTTGCATTGCAAGACAGGGCTTGATGCTCCTTGCCCACGCTCTCTCCAGAACACGCCCAGGCCAATGCTCAGCAGAGAAAAGCCCCGTGAGCAGCCCCAGGGTGGCCGTGGGCAGGCTGGGGGCAAACAGCATGGCTGGGGCTCTGCAAGGTGCCTGGGGGAGATGGGAAGGAGCAGCAGAGCAGGGGCTGATCCATCCCCACTGCGCTGGACACCCCAGGGCAGCGTCCCAGAGCGTCCTCATGCACCTGCCAACAACATCCCCCTTCTGCAGCCCTGGTCTCTCCCCCAGCTCACACAGAGGCCGCATCCTTGCAGGCACAGACACGGCAGCACTGGCTCAGGAGCCCCTGTGTGCCCTGCCCAGAGCAGGCGTGAGCACCCCCATGGTGTTGGTGTGGGGAGATGAACCTGAGTGAGCACAAATGCCATCATCAGCCCCTGGGGCCAGGAAGGTCTGGGGGACAGCAGGGAAACCACTCCGGTTTGTGGTGGCCTCTGAAGTCAGAGAGAAAGTTTGTTTGAGCTGTGAGTTTCCTGTGCCACTGCAGATGTTGTTGCTCAGAGCCAGAGCTGCCTGGCAGCCAACCCCAAACTGCCCTCAAAATTTCCTTTGCATCACTTGGCTTTCTTTACCCTTCCTGGTGCAAATTTCTTCATGCTGTCCTTCCCTGTTCCCTCCCCTGAAAACAGCCCTTCCCTGGTTGCCCTTTCCTCTCTGGCCCCAATCCCCATTTCAGTTCCTGAGTTCCTGGCACCATGGGAACATCCCCTGGGGAGCAGGATCATCCTCCAAGGGCTTCAGGAATTGTCTGCAGGCTCCTGCAGTGCCTCGTGCTGCTCCCTTGCCACAGGCACCACAGGGCAGGGGTGCACATCTGGGCTGCTGTGTCTGGCTGTGGGGCTCCCTGTTCTGGCAAGGAGGAGGAGCTGCAGAGGCTCTGCAGGACTGACAGGATGGGCTTTGGGGCTGCGAGGAGAAGCTGAGGCACCTGGGCTGCTGCACCTCCTGGAGAGGAGGCCCAGGGCTCATCCTGCAACTGCTGCAAGGGTGGTTGCAGAGAATCACAGAATCAGCAATGTTGGAAAAGACCTTGGACATCATCAAGTCCAACCTATGCTCTGACACTGCCGTGTGTCCCCTCAGCCTCCTCTTCTCCTGGATAAACAACCCCAGCTCCCTCAGATGCTCCTCACAGGACTTTTGCTCCTGACCCTTCACCAGCCTTGTTCTTCTCTGGACACGCTCCAGCTCCTCCATGTCCTTCCAAAATTGGGGCACCCAGAACTGGACACAGCACTCGAGGTGCTGCCCAACGAGTGCTGAGCACAGGGGAAGAATCACTGCCCTGGTCCTGCAGGCCACACTGTTCCTGATCCAGGCCAGGAGGAATTGGCCTTCTTGGCCACCTGGGCACACTGTTGGCTCATGTCCAGCCTCCTGTCCATCTATCCCCACAGCTCCCTTTCTGCCTGACTGCTGTCCAGCCACTCTGTCTCCAGCCTGTCGGTTGTTTTTCCTGGGGAAAAGGAGTCTCAAGGGACACAAGGCAGTGTCAGGGCACAGGTTGGACTTGATGATGTCCACGGTCTTTTCCAACCTGGCTGATTGTCATCCTCTGAAATCACCCTTGCAGCAGTTGCAGGATGAGCCCAGGGCCTCCTCTTCAGAAGATCCAGCAGCCCAGGTCCCTCAGCTTTTCCTCACAGCCCCAAAGCCCATCCTGTCAGTCCTGCAGAGCCTCTCCAGTGCAGGGGAAACCCTGGACAACTGAATAGCAGAATCAATATGATTTTAGCAGAAGTCATTTATTGTTTACCTTAAACTCCAGTTATAGATTTGAGCACTACTGTCCACACATACAGGTGTCTCTCAATTGGCTAAGCCACTTGTTCACAGGGCAGGCACACATCCTTGAGGACACCTAATTGGTCAAGCCTCCTTTATCATGTTGTGTGTCCTCTAAGTTTTGCATTGTTTTTAAACAGTTTCTCAGGCTCTTGGTTATTATTTTTAGTCCTGTTGTTATCTCAGTAGCCTTGAGGAATTCCTGAGAGCTCCTGGGCAAGGAGCCTCAAGCCCTGTCTTGCAAAGCATGATTTAACCAAAAAAATGTATTCTGCTACCATCTGTGAACACCAGGTAGGGCAGGTTGTTTATCTCTTCCATGACCCATCCCTCATATCCCTGAGGAGGATCTTCTCTTAATGGGCCAGCTGTTAAAACCAAATGGATCAGTGTTCTTTATCTCTTCCATGACCCATCCTCCCTCCAGGGAGATATCTTCTGTTAATGGGCCATTGTCTCTCTCTGCATGACTGATAAAATTACATCATCCCATTGTGAGATGCTCCACCCAGAGGGAGGAGCCAAGCATTCCTACCTGGATATAATCTGAGATTTAAAGCACCAGGAGCAGCCTGTTTCCAGTGAATTCCCAGAGGAAGACCAGACGCATCTACACCACTACTGGACCTTCAGAGGAAAACTACATCCTTCTACAACATCATTGCTTCAACAAAACCACATCTGTCACTCCAGGAAGACTGCACCCACGATTTGATTGGAGTGCTGGCAGCACCCTGACTACCCAGGTGCCAGGTTGTATTCTGTCTCTCAGTGGTTTTTGTTGTGTGGGTTTTTTTTTTTTTTTACTACTGCATTTTTAGTTTCGTTTTTGTACTAAAGAACTGTTATTCCTATTCCCATATCTTTGCCTGAGAGACCATTAGTTTCAAAATTGTAATTCAGAGGGATGGGGTTTATATTTTCCATTTCAAGGGAGGCTTCCCTAGCAGACACCTATCTTACCAAATCAAGACAGGGAACTCGGCACAGATATTCTGGGAGGGGGGGTGTCCCTGAATTTCTGGGGAGGGATATTTGGAGAATGAAGGGCTCCAAAGATGAGGGGAAAATGCCCATTTGGGTGACATTGGTGGTCCCAGGGGTGGCTGCTGGAAGAGGCAGCCTTGCGGAGCACCGCCCTGTGTCCTCCAAGACCCCAAGGTGGGGAGCCCAGAGAGGGGGGAGCGTTGTGATTCATGGGACCCTCAACAGCCTGGAGAGGGGTAGGCAGGGACTCCTTGGACCTCCTGAAAATCAAAGCAGAGAATAAGGGGTAAAGGGACCCTGGGAAACCAAAATCCCCCTGCATCCCTAAGTGGGGATATGGGATAGGGGGGAACCTTTCAGATTCCTGGGAGTCCCAGCAGCCCGGGGAGGGTAAAACTGAGTAGATGGGGGACCCCCAACACAAGCATGATCCTCAGCAGCTGGAGGTCAGAGGAGAACCCCTGAACAAAGAGGAGAGACCAGGAATGGGGAATTCCTGGAAGGCATTTTCAGGGCTGAATCTTGGTGTTTGGGAGGGTTCTATGGGCACCAGATGGCTGGTGACTTGCAGAAATGGACTTGGGCAGAGGGACCTTGAAACTCAACGTGCTCATCCCTTGTTTTTCCCCAGGCCGGGATTTCTCATTTCCAAACCTTGGCCAGATGGAGGAAGAGGCTGTGAGGAAGAGGAAGATGCCCAGGACAGCCAGGCAGGTGAGGAGGAAGTCAGTGCCCCTTTCCCCCTCTCTCCTGCTCCATCTCCCAGCCCAGCCTGGCCCCTGGCTTCAGGACAACCCCTCTGCCGACGCCGTCCTGCTGTGGGGCATTGGGGGATCTCCTTCCCCTTCCCTGTAGCACAGAGGCAAATCCCATCCTGTCCTTGTCCTTCCTTCCCCAGACAAGGAGCTGAGGATGGAGACCAGGGAGGACAGATTCCTGTGGCAGCACCTTGTGGAAGAGGCCGTTCCGAGAGACTCCACAGCACAGAAATCCAATGGGGAGGAAAAGTCCCTGATATCCTACACAACAAGGGTCTCCAAACTCATCCCAGGGTGCACCGAGGAAGAAAGAACCACCCGGTTCCAGGAAGGTGGACAGAGCTGCAGGCAGAGCTTGGAGCTGGTGGTCCATGAGCAGTTCCACGATGGAGAGACACCCAGTAAGTGCTTGGAGTATGGGAAGACCTTCAGCTGGAGCTCCCACGTGATGCAGCACCAGATGATCCACGCTAGGGAATGGCCCTATGTGTGTTCTGAGTGTGGAAAGAGGTTTCACAGCAGCTCCACTCTCCTCAAGCACCAGGAGATTCACACAGAGGAGAGGCCCTTCCGCTGCCCCGACTACAGGAAGCGCAACTCCACCCTCATCACCCACCGGCGCATCCACACTGGGGAGAGGCCCTCCGAGTGTGGGCAATGTGGGATGAGCTTCAGCCAGAGCTCCCACTTGATCCGCCACCGGCGTATCCACACTGGGGAGAAGCCCTATGAGTGTCCCCAGTGTGGGAAAAGATTCACTCAGAGCTTTGCCTTGACAAGACACCAATGGAGGCACCAGTAAGGGAAGCCCTAAAAGTGCCCTGACTGTGGGAAGAGCTGCTTTTACTGCTCCAACTCCATCCCCATACAAGGACCCACATTGGACAGGGCCCTGATGACCCAAAGCTAGAGTGATCTGCATTGGGAAGATACTGGTCTGGTTGTCCCTTTGTTTGGTGTTTGCTAATACTCTTTTGATTCATCTTCACCCCTTAGACAAAATTGGAGTAAAAATCAAGAAAGTCACGAAAGGCAACAAAAGCCAAAAGTTTTACTAAGGTTTTGAGGGAATCTGGAATTCAGGGAGCTACTTGACTTGGGAGGATTTGGGGGTTTGGGGGGTATTTGGTGTAGTTGTCTCCATTTCCTGGCACTCAGAGATGAGATCTGTTGTGTGAGATTAGGGACAGGCGGTCGAAAGATATCGCATTGTACGGGCAGACAGAACCCCTCCCTCAACACTTAGTTGGTTAGTGTCCTTGACAAGCTAAGCAACACCTAACTTGTAACGTAAGCAGACGGATGTGATGTAGCAAACAGAGGTTTTATAACTCCATGTAACCAGTTAATAAACGCCATTAGCCATCCACCACATTGGTGTCTGTGAGCTGGTGGCCCGAGCAGCCTGGCCGTGGCTGCCGTGTCGTTCCTGAACCAGGTCGCTACGCCTCAGTGGAGGCAGCAATCTGTTGCCTCAAATCCATTCAATGCTTCTGAAAACTACTCAGTCCTACTCTAAAATTACCCACTTCCACAGCCCCTCAGGGAATTATGGGGTTGGAAGGGGATTGGGTGAAGTGGGATGCAAATCAGGAGGGGTTAGGTGGGCATTGGGTGGGGCAGGATGGGTGGGATGGGGTTTGGAAGCATGAAATGGGAGAAATGGGGCTTGGGAAGGGGATCTTGATGTCCAGCAGGGGTGGGATGGACTTGAGGTGGAGTCTGGAATGAGACATCAGGTGTTTGGGTATCATCAGGGAAGGGGGAGCTCATTATTGGGTGAGTTTTTGGATATTCCAAGTTTCTGAAGAGATTTTGGGGTATCCTACGTTTCTGAGGTGGGTTTGGGCCGCTCCCCAACTCTTGGGTGGTTTCCTGAGAGCTGCTCCATGGAGCCCCATTGTCAGGGGTGGTTGCCTTGGGCAGGAGCTCAGAGCTTGTTGGGGGTTAAGTTTTACCGTGGAATTTCCCCCCCATAAGTTGCTAGGAGACTAAATACTGATAGTTAAAGGGCGCTCAACCCAGACAAAGGAAGTTGATCACTTAGTTTTAGGGGAGGAAAAAGGCTCCCGGGAGCGGAGGGTGGGGGGTTGTTTTTTTTTTCTCTGGGCTCTTGGTTTTTCCTGGGAGGAGGACGGTCAAGTGACTGGTGCCTGCATGGATTCCACGGTTAACAGAAATGTTCGGTCCTGATAATTCTATCATCTGTTCGAGCGCCCAGGAATTTGGAGTTTTTTTGTTGCCCTGCTGGATTTTGGGTCAGCCCGGGTCAAGCCGCTGCGGGTTCTCCGGCACTGCCCACTTTGCCTGCCAGCACACCCCCCTGCCTGCCGAGGACAGTCCACCGCTTCCAGCCATCAGCGCCTGAGTTTCCACCGTTTGCCCCTCAGGGTTCTTAGTTCTGTTTTACTATTATTATAATTGCTGTTGTTGTTTGTCTGTCCTGTTATATTTACTAGTAAAGGACTGTTATTTCTTTCCCCATAGCTCTGACAGAAAAGTGTTTTTTTTTTAATCTTCCAAATTATAATAACACGGACGGAAGGATTTGAATTCTCCATTCCTAGAGAGGCCTGCCTCTCCCTAGCAGATACCAGTCTTTTCAAACCAAGACAGAATTTGGTGCCCAACATGGGGCATGAGGGCCTTGAGAGAAAAAGGATTAAAAGTTCTTAAGTGCCTACATTGTTGTGTACTTGATATCGTGGTCTGGCTTACCCTGGTTCCGGTGGCATGTGGTGGTGGCAGTATTCCTCCCATTTGTGGGCCATTATCTAAACATGGGCCCTGTAACTAAGGCTACTGTGGCTGTCATTCAGTTTGCTGTATGGGTTAACAAGGTGAGGAATTCGTGGATTTTTAATTTCCTCTGGAAGGCAGGCACATAGATTCAGGGCTATCATACACTAACTGTGTGTTTCTGGGGTTACTTTAACAACGGTACCTGCTGTGAAGAAATGACACCAGGGGAAATTTTTTCACAACCCTTCACCCAGCTCTTTGGGCCTACCCCACCAGTCTTTGAAGGGTTCAAATCTCTGAATGTTAATGACATCATACAGTGGCTGGTGTTGCTGGTATGCCTGTTGTGTTTAACATTTAGAGATAAGGGGAGACTGACCTGGATAACCACCCTGATACCTAACATAGGGAATAAGGATACTGCCCCACAGCCCGACCCCTCCCCACAAACTGACCCTGTCCCACAGCCTGACCCTATCCCACAGCCTGACCCTAATCCACAGCCTGACCCCACCCCACAGCCTGACCCTGCCCCACAGCCTGACCCTGCCCCACAGCCTGCCTCAGGAATAAACCACCCAGATTCGGTGAAGGAGATCCGTGAGATGGGCCAGATGCTGAGGGAGTACCTTTCCCCTGTAGTAGCCTCATTAGCCCCAGCTGCTGGGAAACCCTCCCCCTGCCCCGACAAAGGAGGGTCTGATGGTGCAGCAGCAGAACCCACAGACTTTACAACCGTCCAGGTTCCAGCTGAACCACAGGGGCAGCCACAGCCAGCAGCAGTGGCCCCTGTAGAAACAAAGAAGTATAAGATGAAATCAGAGCACCCAGGCGAAAAGGATAAGAAAGGAGGGACCTCACAACCCATGGGGGAGTCAGAGGTTGAGATCATCACTCAGTCCCTGACATATGAAAGTCTCCGTAATCTGCAAAAAGATCTTGCAAGGCGGGGACGTGAGGCTTATACAGCCTAGTTAGTTCGGGTCTGGGATCTTATAGGTACAGGCATGCAGCTAGATAGTGCTGAGGCAAGGAATTTGGGACCCTTGACCCAGGACTCAGGTGTGAATCAGGTATTCGTAAGGGAGACACGGCCCCTTTCCCTTTGGGAGCGGCTTTTAATGAGTGTAAGGGAGAGGTTTGTCCACAGAGACAGAATGCAGGAGCACCATCATAGAATGCGCTGGAAGACCCTTGAGGAAGGGATCCAACAGCTGGGAGAAGTGGCACTCTTTGGGAGGGGTGGACAGCATGATAATGACCCCGACAAAGTCAGGTGCACAGGACAAATGCTGTGGAATCTGGTAACTCTAGGACCATCTCAATACGCCACATTCATTGCAACAATTCATCCTGATAACAACCGAGAGACAGTGGGTTCTGTAGCCAACAAGCTCAGAAATTACGAGAGTATGATCAGTGGCCCAATGCAGGCTCAGGTCTCTGCCATGGCTAAGGAACTCAGGGAGAAGATGGAGGAGGTGACAGAGAAGATGGAGGAGATGAGGGAGGAGATGAGGAGGAACAGTTCCCATGTGGCGCCGGTGTGAGTTACAGGCCCCAGAGTCAGAGCTCAACGGCCCCCAGCTAGAGAGAGAGGGTACACCCCACGAGCTGACCTGTGGTTCTTTCTGAGTGACCATGGGGAAGACATGGGAAGGTGGCATGGGAAACCCACTTCTGCCCTGGCAGCACGGGTGCGTGAGCTCAAGGAGAGAAACACTAACCGAGGGGGGTCCACTAGGATGAAGGTGGCCTCGACATCACATGACCAAGCTGCCAGGTATAATAGAAGTGAGGATATGTCAGATCCCTGTGAAGGAACCTCTACCATGTATGCCCAGGAAGGGAATAATGACCAGTGCTAGAGGGGCCCTGCCTCTAGCCAGGGAGAGGCACGGGAAAACCGGATCTATTGGATGGTGTGGATCCGATGGCCTGGCACATCAGAGCCACAGAAATATGAAGCTTTAGTTGATACTGGTTCGCAGTGTACACCGATACCATCGGAATACGTGGGGACAGAACCTATTTCCATTGCCGGGGTGACGGGGGGAATCACAGGAATTGACTCTGTTGGAAGCCGAGGTGAGCCTGACCGGGAAGGAGTGGCAGAAACATCCAATTGTGACTGGCTCAGGGGCCCCGTGTATTTTGGGCA
>JAIXNV010001020.1:0-15276 GCA_020917445.1 Riparia riparia
ATACATACATATGAAGCTAAGAAGATAAATGGAAGGAATTTAGGAAAGACATTAATAGTTTCTGGATTGAATCATACCTCCTATTCTGGTGCACAGTTCTTTGGTTGTTTGGTGGTGTGGTGTGTTTTTTTTTGTTGTTTTTGTTTTTGTTTTTTTGGGGTTTTTTTGGTTTTTTTTTGTTTGTTTGTTTGTTTTTTGTTTGTTTTTGTTTTTTGTTTCTTTGAGTTGTTAAACCATGGTCCAAGTTTAAAGCTTAATATAAGGAGAAGTTTCATCAACTATTTGTCTTCTGCTAGCGGGTGAGATGGTTTAGACTACAGATGAAGTCAGGCCATGTCTTTCAGGCCATAATAAAGAGAGAAGCATGGCATAGTTTAAGGACAGAAGCAAGTGAGGATATAAATTATGTATATGCCAAGCACCAAAAAGAATGTTTGTAAATCTGGTTCACTGATTTAATCGTGGAAATTACAGTATATGTAAAAGTTCTTTCATTTAAATGCATTATGTCAGTGGTGGGTTGATTGATTGATTGATTGATTGATTGATTAAATGAAAGAAATAAATGGGCATTTTACCAGACTGGGAACTCAGTGGCTTTTCAGGTTCAATTACTTTCTCTATGGGCTCCTGAGGTGTTGGTACTCTTGACTGTCTCCACTCTGATATTATGTCACATGCCTCCCACCCCCTATTCCTAACCACATCAAATTGCGTCACATGTACTTTAGGAATGCACAATATACTACACCAAAAATAGTCAGAAACATAATGGAAGAGCCAATTAAAGCACAATCTTAAAAAATGATTCATTTGCTGTTGCAATTTGTATATTCTTTACAAGATAAGGCATGTAGGTTGCAACAACTTTGCTATGACTCAAGGTACTTTGCTATATTGAATAATTTTTTATATGATGAAAGAGATGGGTGGCTGTGCTGACTTCTGTGGGGCTGAGAAGTACAAAGAGCATTGCAAGGGGTTTCCAGAGCCAGACAAGCCTGACCAAGAGCTGAGAGACTGACCAGGAACCTATCAGGAAACCACTAGGAACAGGCAGCCCTTGCAAGCAGGACTGACTGACCTGGCAATAGGTGTTGCTGTGATAGATTTCAGTGAGCTGAAACTGAACTCCTCAGTCAGTTTGGTGAGGCTGAAGGCTTCAGACAGCTGCAGTCCATATGATAAACTCTGTGAGGATGAGCCCTAGAATGAGTGTTGCAATTTATGCAGCAGTTTGCACGGAAAGACACAGAGGGAGGGTGCAGGGAGGGTGCAAGAAGGGCTCCCCTCCTTCGGAAGGCCAACAGAGTAGCAGATCGGAGCAACAGTTAATGCTGAGGGAGGGAAAAGAGCTGGCTTCTTCTCTCCAGCCTTAGTCTGAACTTCCAATGTTATGGATTATTATGCGCTGTGGCATTAATTACCCAGCAGTGTTGAAGTTTCTGCACCAGCAATGTCTGTTCACCCAAACAGACCTTCTGACTGACTGTAGGTGTAGCTCTGCAGGCCTCTGGTTATAAAGAGTGCCTGGTGCCTGTACAGGAAGTTAGGGCTGACAGTTATCTCCTCTGCAGAAAGTGCATCCCTGTCAAGGAGCTATGTCACCAGGTGAAGGAGTTACACAAACAAGTAAGTAGGTTGAGCGGCATTCCTGAGTATGGGAAAGAAATAGATTGGACATTCAAAGCAATTGCAGGCGCAGGTGTCTCAACCTCAATCTACATCAGAGATGCAGGTGGCCTCTGTGCCTGATCTCACAAGGAGTCAGATGTCAATAAAAGATGAAAATTTTATGTTTTACTGGCTAGAAACGAAACCATGGATGTGGTGGTTGAAGCTTCAAGTAAGACAATTGAGTCATCAGGCCTGAAGAATAAATAAGAGATTGGGATGGGTGGCTCCCTACCACAGAAGACAGAGACACCCATCTGCTGACCTCATCAGTTGTCCAAAGAACTTTGTTGCCTGCCAGGGGTTTGAATCAGAGATGTCATGGACAGACTGCTAAGGCCTGTAAACACATCTGGCTATTACTCCCTGCTGGTCTTTCTCATGAGTGCTAATGATACCAATGGTAAATTGAAAACAATGAAACTGTTTTCAGGTATCTGGGGAGCTCAGTTGAGGGTCTGGGTGCCAAGGTAGTTATCCTCTTAATATTGCCAATTAGGGTAAATGGCAAGAGAAGAATTAAATGGACTTACCAAGTAAATCACTGGGTATGCCATTGGTGCTGTCAACAGTGTTTGATTTTTTTAACTTTGGGACCCTGTTTGCTGAGATTGACAGCTGTTTGGAAGAGGTGGGATCCACCTCACTAAGTTGAGCAACGTGTTTTTGTCAATAAAATGGCCAATCTGGTAAAGTGAGCTTTGCACTAGAAAATGTGGGAAAAGGGGAAAGCTTAGTGTCAACCCAAATAGCAACAGAAGGCTTAAGAAGAGATAAGCACATGCAGGTAGCCAAAAATATAACTACAGGACAAGATTATGGGACATGCCTTTGTACCTTTCCTGGGACACAGGCATAGTCAAATACTTCTATAAAGTGCCTGTATACCAATGCACGAACTATAGGAAACAAACAGGAGGAACAGTAGATCTGTGTGTAATCACAGGGCTTTGACCACATTGCAATTACCGAAGTGTGGTGAGATAGCTCACATGGATGGAGTGTTGTCATGAAAGACCACAGGAAAGCTCAGGAAGGACAGACCAGGAAGGCACCATGGTAGAGTTGCCCTCTGAATGAGGCAACTCTTGGAATGTATTGAGCTCTGTCTTGAAGTGAATGATGAGCATGTCGAGAGCTCATGAGTTAGGATAACAGATCAGACTAGTGAAGGTGACAATGTTGTGGATATTTGCTACAGGGTGCTTGATCGAGATGAGGAAGTGGATGAGAACTTCTACTGGCAGCTTGAAGCAGCCTCACAGCCACAAATGCTGGTTCCTAAACTTTCCTGACATCTGCTGAAGAAGCAACACAGCAAACAGTTCAGGATGTTCCTGGAAAGTGTTGATGACAACTTCCTGACACAGATGGTGGAGAGTCCCACAAGGAATGGTGTGCTGCTTGACCTCATTATAACAAACAGGGAAGGCCTTGTTGGAGATGCAAAGGATGAGGGCAGTCTTTGCTGTAGTCACCACGAAATTATGGAACTTGGTATCAGATGAGGAAGAAGCAGGGCAGCAAGTAAGACTGCAACCATTGACTTCAGGAGACCTAAGTAAACCTCCTCAAGGATCTTATTGGAAGAGTCCTGTGGGAATGGACCCTGCAGGTAAGAAGGATCAAAGAGAGCTGGTCAATATTCAAGGATCACTTTTCCAAAGGTCAAGAACGATGCATCCTAGTAAACATAATCAGGCAAAGAGGGCAAGAGGTCTGCATGGATGAATGAGGAACTTCTGTCATTGCTTAGGTGTAAGCAGGAAATACACAGCAGGTGGAAGCAGGGTACGGCCACTTGGAAAGAATACAGAGAGATTGTCAGAGTAAGTAGAAATGAGACAAAGAAGGCCAAGGCCCATCTGTAAATGAGTCTGGCCAGGAATGTTAGGGACAATGAGAAGACCTTCTTTGAATACATCAATAAAAAAAGGGAAACCATGGATAATGTGGGCCCATTACTAAATGGAGAGGAGACCCCTGTAACAGAGGATGTAGAGTTACTGAATGCCTTCTTTGCAGCATCCGTATTGTCTCAGAAATTTTAATTTTTTGTCACAACTTGAAAATTTATTTTGAGTTTCCTTTCAAGTTTCAAAAGAGACCTGGAAATCTAAAATAGATGGGAATGTCAAATCACATTTGACAATTAGAAACAATTTAAAATTTCATTCTTCTCAATGACTTTGGAAGGAGGGCCTCTAGGTCAAATACCTCTGCCTTGGAGTTCAAAGCAGTGAGCACTTAAATGCATGTATACCTCTGTATATGCCCTCTAAAATGAGTTTGGCCTATAGCAAACCATGATACCTGGGTAGAATTATACAATGCCCAGAGTTTCTCGAAGGGCTTCATCTGTTTATCATGAGACCACATTTTCATAGCTCCACATTTTCTGGGAAAAAAAATAAATATATTTACAACACAAAACATCCCTTTTCTGCTAACACTAGTACCAGCTTCCAGAGCCTTTTTGTTTCCAGGCATCATGCTCCGTTGATATTTCAAAACACATCTACATTACAAGGCCAAATCTAGCACAGCCACACTGGCATATCTTCTGCTAGAGATGCAGCATAGGCTGACAGGAGAACCTTTTCAGCTGTCATAGCAACACTACCTACCCTGCATAACATAACCAAAAATGGCAAAAGCACTTTTGCATCAGCATGGCTGTGACAGACACCAGGGGGATGTTAATACACTGTGTTTGCTGAATACCCTATCATACACAATATCCTATTTTTCTGTGTGGTGGTACTTTAACATCATAATTCAGAATGTTCTTAATCAGTGCTGCAAAATATAGTCCTTATAAGAGAATCACAGAATGGCTGAGATTGAAAGGGACTTCTGGAGGTTATTTGGTCACATATGTCAGACATCAGACTCAGTCAGAAAGGAACAGGTTCCAGTCTGGATCACAGGCCTTCAACTAGACCTTTGAAGCTAAGAGAATGAGTAGTATTAAGATGGAAATGTCAACTAAGGAATGAACGAAACAGATTTTGTCCATATATAAGACTCCCTGTACAGAAAGCAAATACAAAGAGGTGCTCTTTACACACAGAGCTGGCTTTCAGGAGGGCAGGTTTGGTGCCATGAGAAAAGTGTAGGCTGTAGTCTGCCCTGCTTATTCCTGCTACCAGAAGAAAATAGGACAGGCTGAGATTTTGCACAGACTTGAGAGGTGGAAAAAAATTCCACACTTGTTCTGCAATTATAAGGATATGGTTTGCTCTCTGAGGCTTTCAGAAGGTTGCAAACAACTAACAAACAAGCTAAAAGTAGTGTGTCGAATCCCAGAGTGTGATGTCTAGTCCTGCAAAAGAGACAAAGGTTTCAGCTGTCCTATCCACGAAGTGTCGTCTTGATAGATTGGAATTGTTCTCCATTTATAATATCCAGTCTGGAGAAGACTAAGGGGAGACCTCATTGCAGTCATTGATATAACATCCTCACAAGGGGAAGCAGAGGGACAGGTAGCAATCTCTTCACCGTGGTGACCAGCGCCTCGAGGAAATGATACAAAGCTGAGTTAGGAAAAGGAAGGTTCAGGAAAAGGTGTTTCACCCAGAGGATGGCTGGGCACTGAAGAGGCTCCCCAGAGAAGTGGTCATAGCACCAGCCTGACAGAGTTCAAGAAGTGTTTGGACAATGTGCTCAGGTGCAGGGTGTTACTCTTGGGACTGTCCCGTGCAGGGCCAGGAGGTGGCCTTGATGATCCCTTGTGTGTCCCTTCCAACTCTGCATAATCTATGCTTCTATGATGTCCTTATAATTATGTAAACTGGGGGCAAATTTTCCTGAGCCTTATGTGTAAAATTCTAAATAGGTGAGAGTACTGACAGAAAAGTATTTCAAACAATGCCAGACTCAGCTGTATAAATTTTTTGAACCTGTCACTAAGCCCCTTGTTAAATAATACTGTTTTCACAGTTCTGAAATTAACACTGAAGCAAAAACTTTTACTGTAAAGTATTTAATTTTTAAAGTGTAAAAATATTTTGCAACTATAGTATCTGGTGTGTTCCTTGCATTTACAAAGACATGTTTAATCACAGCCTTCAAGAATATGTCTTGCTGCTAGACTTGTGTAATCCTGAAGAATTCTGAAGGTATAAGAAATTGGTTATGGAGACTATTTTAAAATTTCTGTCACAGAAAGAAGCTAATAAAGTTGTCTTTCTAGCAGTGTAGGAAGCTATTGAATATGCACAGAGAACCCCCAGCTAGGCAGAAGACTATGAAGAAAAGGAGTTCAAAGACTAGTATCACCCTGAAGAGTTAAAGAAGGTGAGAGCCAATCAGGATGGAGTTAATTAAATGGTACAGATATTGATTAAAAAAAAAAAAAAAAAAAAAAAAAAAGGTAAAGAGGGTAACCATACTAACAAAATGTTGTTATGGTTCTTACATTACACAAGTTAGGTAGACATTTCTTATATTTGTGATACACAGACAAAGTGTTATTGGAGAGATTAAAATGTATGATATGTTCTTTTGGATATTTGAAGTATTTGTTTGGATTTTTGATTGCTTTAAATATTATTCTGCTTAGTAATGCCTATGCTAGAAGCTGGTATTTGAAGAGAACAAGAAGGTTCTCTTTCAGAGAATTTAAAGAGGCATTTAAAATAGGGCTTTTGATCACAGTAGTTCTGAAGAGTTTGTGAGGCCTAAACTAGGCAAACCAGAAGTAAAGAGAAGCCTGTCCATACAGGTAATTATTTCTCAGCCATTGCATAAGTCAGTTCACTTAATTTTTTTATTGATGGGAATTGCACACGTAATACTGATTTATACTTTGTATGGATGTACTTTGTTTTGGATTGTAGAAGAAGATTGAACTGATCTTGTTAACAAGAACACTAGCGGTTCTAGGAAATTATCCAACCTCCTGAGGAATATTTTGGCAGCAGTCTTAATTTGACCTGTGGTGTCAGCATTGTCATTGCATAGCTCTGTTTTAGCAGGTTTTTATTTTCTTTTTTTTTTGCTCTGCCCCTTTTTTTGCTCTGTTGGTCAGAGTCCACACTGAGATCAGCCAGAAACTTGCTATACCGGGAATCATTTGATGTAGCCCTCATTGCCTATTAGATGCTGAACAAGGGAGGACTTTGCCAGAGTGAGATGTGAGATGTCCCTTTCTGAAACTTCAGAAAATAGATATTATCTTCTTTGTCTTCCAGTGGGATGCAACATCCAAGGCAATTTAGTTCTGCACTGTAATTTAAAAAATGTCTCTTGTTTTTGGAGAAGATAGTGGCATATGGTACTTTTGCATGGTAGAAGAATTCTTGTTAAATTATGTTGCACTAAATTTTAAGGATTATTAGTTTACAGAAAAAATACATAACATTTTTCTCTATTGTCCCTCTTTCTGTTGTATATGATTCAGGGATTCATCTGCACAACATATATTTTTGGTATGTCCTCTACTATGTAAGAAAAACTGTGTTGTTACACGGCACAGTAGTAAAATATAATATCCCTTGACTACATGAAATCTCTTATTTCTATTTCGTACTATATAATTTATAAATTGATTTTCTAGACTCAGGAGGACATGTTAAATTCCTTCAGCTTTCAAGACCATAATGCTTCACCAAGCTGTCTTGTTCTCATATCTGGCAGGATACCGAATACCTCTGTAAGTAACAATTTTAAAAGAGAAAGGAATGGAAGAGAAGTGGAAGGAATGGAAAGAAACTGGAAGAGAAAGGGTACTTTTAAAATGTTATGACTTATAAATAAGTACAGTAGCATTCATCCATCCACTCTCTTGCATCATGGAATAATTTTTATTATTTTGAGATTGTATTTCAGGAAAATGTATTTTCTATTTAAAAAACAGAGAAGTAATACTATGTCAAATTCAAACACAAAGGTAAAACCTTTAGTAAGTTCAGTGTAAGATTAATGTGTAAAGTGAAAATGCAAATGACCTATTTTGTATTTACATAATTTCCAGGACTTTTAATTGAACAAACTCAGTTTTCCAGGATATGTGTTGGATCCTGCATATATGTTTATGTAGATCTCAGAGTGCTTACAGTCATATTCTTGACAACTTAATCAAGTTAATTTATTTGTAATTACAAGGACTCAGAATGCGGTTGCTGGATTAGTTTCTATTGCAACATAATTAATATTCATTCTTTTCTCTTGATCACTGTGTGACAAGGGTACATCCCAGCTTAGCATGGAATTTGAGTTCCCAGCAGAGAAAAGCATGGGTAATCAGCTACAAAATGCTGATGTATAGACTGAGTCCAGCTCTGGGACTATTGAGCAAACCTGTACCTATATTCCCACAAAAGGCCGGTCTTGTCATCTCACATAAATATATAAGTAAGGCAGTGTGATTTGGTATGAGTTAGCAAATCACAGCCAGATTGTTTGACAGTGTCTATATGTCTGGTTAGAGTAGGTCTACCCATGCTAAGCCACCTGTGCTTCGAGCCTGGCCACGTCCCTCCCTGTCACATCTCCCCTCTGGTGGCTCCCAGAGAATATGACTGACACCCAGGCACTGAGGCTGCAAGTGTGGGCTGCCTCTGAATCCTCATCTGTCCATTGCAGGCAAACAATGTACAAAAGGGCAGTCGTGGTCACTCTTTCTTTGAGATGCAATTGTGGTCAAAATAACTGCCTCTGACTTTCTTTGCTCATTTCTGATCATTGGTGTCTAAATATTTAGGCACCCATTTCTATGCAGTTACTGTACTATTTATAGAAGTATGTCCAGTAAGGATACTGTTAAGAGTGGTGCCAAATACAAACCCTAACAAATAGATTGGTACAAATATTCTAAAATTACTCCCCAGAATGGAAAACAAATGTTCTTGCCACAAAAAAACAAAAAAACAAAAACAAAAACAAAAAAAAAACCAAAACAAACAAACAAAAAAAACAAAACAAAACAAAAAACAAAAAAAAAAAAAAAACCCACAAGCCAAGTTAATTTGAATTCATGAGAAACAGTGGATATTTATGATGAATTTTTAACAAACAACTACTCACCCAAAGATTAATAAAGAAAAATTATTCTGAATAAGAAATAAATGTATGAAAATGACAATCTGTTCCTAGACAATTCTAAGGCAGAAAGGAGCAAGGAAGTTCATTAATTAAATCTTTTGTTATAAATAATTTATTGAGCCTTTTTTTTTTTTTTTTTTTTTTTTTTTATTAGTACATATTAATATGCCTAAGGGTATTTTTAAGTAGTATGATTACTAATAGTATCTCTTGTTTTGGTAAATCCCTCAGTCTCATTTCTCATTTCTAACAAGGGCCAACTAGTTTTAGGTAGACAAATATTATTTTGTTTCCCATTCTTGGATTCACATTTATATGTCTTTATAGGATAAAAAGATCCTAGGACAGTTTTCAGTTTGTCCATGCTGACATGGGAATAGATATTGTCCCTAGAACATAAATCCTTTCCCTCATGTTCTGAGACTGGACTTTATTTTTTGCATTAATAGGCTTTATTATCTAGTGGGGAAAACCATGAGATTGAAGCTTTTAGATCTTTCAGATTGTGAAAATGGAGGTAAATGGAATATGGTTTTGCCTTTAATTGTATACTTTACTTGTACTAAAATACTGGAAAGGATTAAAAAACTTATAAAATGTATAAAAATAATAACCCCCTAAAACAATAATTTTGTTTCTCTTCTTCCTTCACACTTTTTTTGAGTGAGGAGAAAGGGAAGGAAGAAAGCAGAAGAGGAACTGTGAGGATTTGAATGATATAAAACCTATTAGGGTCATAAAATTAAGCTTTTGAAAACAATAAGTTATTTAATTTCTTTATGGAAAATAAGCACAAAATATACTTTAGTTCAAACTTCTGAAAATGTAAATAGATAGACCAGTCATGGTTTAATGTGCAAAGCAAATGCATACACAGTACATTCTAGTCTCTCATTGCAAGATTTATTTGAAGTTATTATGTCCAATAAGCAGATAAAAATTTGGTGTGGAAGGTTGGGAAAGGTTTCAGAAGGTGGAGGGAGTATGGACAGGAAGCAAGAAGATACAATAGTGATTGAAATATTGTTTGCATTTCTCTTTTTAAAATTCTCATATTTGAGAGGCTGTTCTGAGTTACCTGAATCTTGAATGGAAACTGCTAAAACACACACTCTTTATGAAAGCCATTTTCAATGGATATTTTTTATCTCTTCTGATTGCTGCTGCAGGTCTTATGGAACACATATGAACTTGAGCCAGATGTAACCGTTAATTATTATTCTCGTAACTAAAAATTAAACTGTTCTTATTAATGTTTCATTCTTGGATGGTCATAGCTATATTTTCACTATGAAATACTGATGTCAAATATGCTAAAATGATTTCAGAAGTTGTGAAGTTTATTCTGTATAATGTATGTTATGTTACAATGATTTTTTATGGAAATATGTAGTCATTCTCATAGGACTGCTTTTTAGTGAGAAGAAGCCATTTGGATGTGAGATGTGTAGTAGAATGTTCACGGTTTCTCTTCCAAGATTCAGGTGGTTTTAGAGTCTTTTTGCCTTCTGCAAAGCTCTGAGCCAAACGCAAGAAAGAGATGGAGTCTTCAGGTTCTGATTTTCAAGGTTGCGCGCTTTATTTATTGTTTCTCATCTTACAATTTTCTCATTGCCCAACAAAGGTCTGTGCAGCTGTTCGGGCCTCTGGTGACTCCTCCTCGCACTGGGCTGTCTCTGTCTTTTATACTAATTGTTACGTGTTCTTTATTTATCATTATTTGCCAATACCTATCACTTATACTAAACAGGTCATCCCTACTTTGATCCAATCTCCTTAAACTACTTTGTGCCACCGTCACTGCAGAAAATGGAGTGAGGGAAGAAGAAAGAAGAAGCAGGAGACAACGCCCCAAATCCTCCATCTTGCTCCCATTCACTTCCATACTAAAAACCGAAACCTACTGTTTTCTCACCCTGTGATAAGCTAAACTACTATCTCTCACACTCTTGTGGCCTGCAATCCAACCTGGAGTGCAGGAAGCCTTTCCCATGGACCAGGATCAAAGCCAGTGTTCTTCTGGGCTCCGTGCAAGGGTCCCAGATCCCCCTGTCCAGGTCTCTGACCCTCCAGGGCAGCCAGAGGAATGCCCTGGGCTCCAACAAAATGTAAATTATCTGAATACTGAGCACAAAACATAATTTGTCACTGCAAGCAAATCTGCTAAAAGTTCATCAATGGAATGTAGTGGGACTATCTATACACAGCAAATGGAAGATGATAAAATATATAACTAATGGCCAGGGAATTCCAGCCACCCATCAGATCTGGATAACTGCATTTTGGCTAGGATTACTGCTTCTGCCTAACCAATATAAAAATTCTACAGCTCATCTAATATATATTGGAAATTATGAAGATCTAGAGGAGTAACAAATGGGACAATTTAACTATTTTAGTAAATGACACTGATTGTTAGCAGTAAAGAGAAAGCTTTAGTATTTTTCTTTTTATTCCTAATTAGAGATAGCATTTTCTAGCAGGAGGATTGATATTTATTACAGATTTTATATACATATATATATATATATATATCTTCTTGTATCTCATTATTGAAGGTTGGTCAGCCTCTCAGATAAATGATAAAATTGTTTTTTAAAATCAAAAAATAGATCACTGCAATATATCAACATGTGTACGACTGTTGCTATTTTGCACGTTTCTTTCTTCCTTGTGGTTTGCATTTAAATTCCAGTGCAGCCATGATTCAAATGTGTCATGAAGTGCTAGGATCCAGTTTGCCCTCACAGTCTCTTCCAGAGATTTTTCTCACCTTTTGTATGTTGATAATTGATCAGACCCTGTAGGTTTGGTTCAGTAAGATTACTGAAATATAGCAAAGCAAACTCAGAAAGGTTATGTCGACATTCAGCAGCCCTGGAGATCAAATGAGTGCATCAAATTTTCCCCAGGGATTTTGGTAGTGTTTCCTTGCTGTCCAGATTCAGATGTGTGATTGCTCTTGAAGCTCAACATTTATTGTTCAAAAATAAGCTTACATGGCACATGGAGGCCACAACTTATGTGAGGGTTAAATGACTTTCAAAGATCTTATGATATCATCTTTTGACAACTATAAAACCCTTATACTTGTAAAATCTCTGGAAAGAGAGTAGCTAAGTTGTAATATCTGAAATCACAGAGATGCAGTAATGTAAAAATTTTCTTACTAGATTTTTGCAATTTCAGTGTGATTGTGGTATGCTTGAGTGAAGAGATCAGAGACAAATCAGCTCTAGAGATGAAGGGACGGTCTTTGTGAGAAACATTTGGCCTTGCTGCTGCTCCTTTACAGCTTTTGTGACAACGTAAAGGGGTATGTCCATATACAAATAATACAGAGGCAGTACAGAGGAAGAGAAAAAGACACATCTTCATATTCTTCCCATTTTTCCCTTGAGAGAAAACATAGACATTTTACAAGTAGATTTATGAACTTGTGAAGATTGTTTTTGCCTCTCTCCCTGATATGTGCATTTCTGCAGTGACATTTTATTCTGATGGTTGAAGCTGCTGTAATTTAAAACAGTACTAGGAAGTGAAAAATCCTTTAAGAAAATAACTCTTCTAGTTTCTTTCCCACTCTGCTTCATAATGGGGTACACAGGAGAATTCACCTGTTTGTGGATTTCCTTACCTAACAGGTACAAATCTCAAGGGTGCCAAGAATTTTTAACCAGAATTGAAAGACATACAGTGATGCTGATTATCAGTAAAAATAACATGAACCTCTTTAAACCCTTGTACTTATTTTAGTTGGCAAGTTTAGAAGATATTGCTACAAAAAATGATTGGAGAAGTGATATTATTCATTTTCTTCCCCCTAGAGTTTACTTATCTCCTAAGTTTTCTTTAAGATATTGAAAAGTAGACTGATAGCAAATTGATCCTGCAAAACAATTAAGTCTCTGACATAACTCTGACATAGTATGCATCAGAGGGATACATTCTAGTTCTTTACACAAGTAGTTATTACAGGTATTAAGAAGCTTTATTACACATACTAAAGCTTAACTTCCTCAGCAGTCCATTACAGTTTCCTGTCAAACGAAATCTACATTCAGAAAATGTATATTGAATCTATACAATTATCTACTGTTATGTGTAAAAATTTGCCTAATGATCTGAGTCCTTTCCCTAAAAATTTAAGAGGAAGATTTCTTAAAGACAGATTCATCATAGTCACAAAAATAAATGTGATTTTCCTATTTTTATAACAGTACTTAATTATGAATATAACAATTTAAGTTGTGCATTTTTTCTTATCAGTGTAGATAGAATAATAACAAAAGTACTTATCAAAAAAGCTGTAGTTCCAAGGGTGGAGCTCATGTGTTTTGAAATGACAGAATTAATGCTTTCCTTGCTTATTGCAAAAAGGGTCAAAATATCTGTTTAAAATATTTTTCTATTTTGATCTTAATCTGTGTATTTGATCTTAATCTGGGCTACCTAGATGTGTGCATTCTTTCATGTACTGTTTTTGTGAGTTTAGTGTTTTTTCATGGACTGGTAATAATACTTATTTCTATGGTATTTACTTAGTACCTTTTTGTGGCAGTATGAACTTTCCTTAGTACAAGATATTAAAGTTCCCATAGACTACTGCAGAGTAGCTTTAATATAAATGCCAAAGTTTTTAACTGGCTGAACATTCGGACAGATTTTATCTGCTGTTGTTGGGGGATGATTACAAAAGGAATTTAAACTTATTTCTTCCTCTTTTTATTCAAGTTCAAGTGTAAGTAAAGGTCATGTAAAGGAACAGCTACATATTTGTAACAAGCTCCATATATTTATGCAACTGATTGTGTTCAAAAATACTCATTCAAATATATTCAAGTATGTAGCAAAATTCTCAGGAATCAGAAGATCAGAAAGCTTGTTAATAATAAAATAATTTTCATTACTATTACTTAAAAGCAATTTTTTCATAGAGATGAAGAAGGATTTTTGTGTGTATGCTTACAAGTACTTAAAAGTTTACTGCCTAGAGATAGAAATTAGACACAGTTAACAGCCTGAAAAGTAAATCAAATTTATGTCTTAAATATGAATCCTTCAAAAAGAGGGAGTGGGCAGGAGAAATTGTTTACTGAAATACAAAGCCCTTCAGCTCAGTATCTGAAAATTATATGGATCTTTTAAATATTTATAAATCCATTTAAAAAATCTATTACAAGTTCCATTTTTTATTTAATAAAGATATCATGTCCTCTTATTTTCTTTTTTTCTAAGAGCCTTTTACACAAATCTCAATTCAAAATTTACGTAAAACTATAGTGTACATTTAAAATGTATTTGAAGGAATTTGTCTCTGCAAAATCTATTTTTTTACTTGAGTGTTTTTACTTAATTTACTGAGGTGCCATTTTATCTTACTTTTTAGTTTGTTTATTGCTTCTGGTTTTGGTTATTCTTGATCACTGTTTTGGGGGAAAATATTCACCAAAATATGTTCTCTTACTAGAAGTTCTAGTTGAAAATCATGATTTAATCTGGGAGGTGTTTATAACCGTATTTCAAATTTCTTAATGTATTACAGTTGCACATAATACATCAAATCCCTAAATTTCTGCAGAATTTAAAGTAATTTATTTCTTCACCTTTTTCTTGACTTGCTGGTCACATTTATGTTGATGCAGCCCAGAATACAATTGTCCTTCCAGACTATGAGCACTCATTGCTGGCTAATGTCCAACCAAATAACACTGGCCAGGTGCCCAGGGGAAGCACACGTCTGATAACTTAAATCAGATTTACATCTTTTGGATTTTAAAACTGATAAAAATCAAAATTTATGCAGTCATGAATAAGAAAAGGTTGACTCCAGCTTGTGACAATATTCAAGCAAATCATTCACAAAGATTTTCTGTACACACAATTACTTTTTACTTCTCCTAAGACACCAGCTGTCCTTGGAAAAAAATGAAGACTTCAAGGGAGTGACAAAGTATGCCAGCTTCCATCTGAGTAAAAGGTAGACTTTGGAGTCAGAGAATATAAGTGAGAAAACACGTCAGTGGAAGCGTGAATCCCCCAGGTCAAGCAAAGTGATAGAGTCATTAAAATGTGGCTGCTACACTGAGGGTGGAAAAAAGCTTAGTAAACTGCCCAAGTACTGTTTCCTACAGCAATGATACATAATCTTATGTCTTCTTCTGTCTGTATATGAGGCTGACTGATAATATCAGTTTGGTTTTTTTTGTTTTTTTTTTTTTACTTGCTTAATTGCTCAGGTGCTCTGACATATCAAATCTCCCTATTCCTTTTTCTTTTTCCCCTCTGCATGTCTTCTGAATTCCACACTTGGCTGCATGGTTCTTTTGTTCTAAGGTTTAACAATTATTTAACTGCTTTGATAGCGTATTTTAACATCTCGGTTGAAGAAAAAAAAACTTTACAGTCTTCTAGCACTGTGAGACATTGCAGAATGTAAACATTTTTGGTAATAACATCAGTTACATACTTTAACTTACATTTTTTGAAAACATTTAAAAGAATTACGTATTATTCTCTTTCTTTAGCAAGTAGACTTTGAGAATATAAACTAGA